>RXPK01003447.1:0-40493 GCA_004143645.1 Protaetia brevitarsis
TCTGACGTGTCTGGCGTTAAAAATTGTTATAGAGTTCACTAACAAACCCGTCATCTTTCGTGGCCACAGCAGAATGAAAAATTTAAACTTAAAGTAACAGTTACTGTCTTCGATGTTTAGGCAGTAAGGTACACTAAGATCGAATTCAAATGGATAACCAGTAACTGACATTAGGATACCGTTATTTCCGGTTATAGTTTGAGGGGAATACTTACTTCTTTCGTTTCTTATCATATCCAAAGAGCTCTCCTGGCTCTGATCATCCCAGCAGTGGGTTCGTCCAGCATACAAACTTTAGAGTTCCCACACAGAGCTACAGCGACGCTTAGTTTACGTTTCATACCACCAGATAAAGTTTTCGACCTCGCTGCTTTCTAAGATCACAAAACAAGTTCTTACCCTGAAATGAATATAGCAAAAACAAGAACCTAATTTTTACCTTTGGAACCAACTCCAGAAGCTGGACGTAATGATCGATTTCTTTCTGCGCTGCGCTCTTGCTCATACCCTTTAACCTGCTATAAAAGTAGATGTGTTCACCCACTGTTAAGTCGTCGAAAAGTATATTATGTTGCGGGCACAATCCCAAACTCTCCCTGACCCGCCCCATATCCCTCCTGATGTCATGGCCGTTAACCGTGGCTTTCCAGATGTTGGCGTGATCATGCCAGTCAGCATAGACATGGTGGTGGTCTTTCCGGCGCCATTATGCCCTAGTAATACGGTGATTTGCCCCTCATACATGTTGAACGCTAAATCTTTTACGGCTACTTTCTCTCCAGGGAAGATTTTGGTCAATTTATTCGCCTGTATGCCGACCTTAAGTTGGTAGGCTCTTTCTCGTAGAACTCAGACGATAGGTCACCCAATTGGGTCGTTTCTGGCAAGATTAATTCAAAAATATTATCGAACCTTTACTTTGTCTATTATACCTACCGATATGTTCTTGGTTTCCACACCAATAAGATTTAGTAAAAGGATAGTACCATACCAGTGGTACGCCGTATTCTCCGGGAAATACAGCTTCGACGTATAGGGCTATTAGTAGGTAAAGTAAGGCATCCACTAGTAACATGAGGATAACATGGCCAAGGGTGAAATCGTCATCAGGACTAAAAGGTGTGAAGATGTCAGACCAGCCCAATCCTTGAAAAGGCATTTTGATTATCTTTTTCTATTCTTCGAGGGATTTTCTCTTACCCTTTCCGCTTCCCTCCCACATTAAGAACAGTTGAAACCCATAAGCCATTGCCGAGTTTATAGCCAAAGAGATCAACATTTTCTGTCCTAAAGGTGTTGTATTGTATTGATTTTGAACCATGGCGTAAATGACGTAGGTCAAGAACCAGACGACGCCAGCTACTGTCGTAGCAGTATTAGCTAGAATAATGACCAAAGATTTGGATCGATCTTACGGTGATGATAATCTAAGAATCTACCTTTGCTGAAGAACACACTAACAGCAAAACAGAATGTAATTGTAGCGCAAGCATAGCAGACCAGAAAGAAGAACAGCAAAAAGGGATCAGTATATGTAAAGACTGTAAAATCGGTACCAGGATACCAAGGTACCTTCAATAATATCACCATCAGAATGACAGTAATCAAAATCAAAATAAACGCCTTGCAAAACCATGCCGTCCAGTGCAGCCAATTCGGCAATCCCATTATCTTCATGGCTTCCTAGAAAGATTATCAGAAATTAAAAGAGACAATTACCACATCTTTATCTTGTCGTGCCTTCAATTGCTTCTCCTTCTCGATCGTGATCACTTTGACGGTGTTAATACAGATGCTGGCGAAACTCAGAACGAAGACCAAGACAACCATAGAACGCATAGCTTCGAGTAGAGGATCGCTGAACCATTCTGGATAAGGGAATCTTTGCATGAGGACTTCTGGTATGTCCAAGGATTCGTCTTTGGCTTGGTGTTTTATTATTTCCGTCGAAATCCAGTATTGCAAGGTCAGAAAACCTTCGTTAAAGTAATCTGAGATAGAAAAAAGTTATGGAAAATCGAAGGAATTTATCGGGATAGATGTTGCCTACTTGGAGCAGCTCCGTACTCTTCGGTCGGCTCTCTAGGCCAGCAGTTTGGAATAAGGCGAATACCATATTGGTAGACCAGTCATCCTCCATGTAAGATGTGGAGTTTCGTAATTCTGCGGGAAATCTATGGGGATTTAAGATTATCCACTACTTTTTTGCATTTTTTTTTTTTTTGTTAATTTACCTCAAGGTCACTTCTACATCTTCACCCAACTCCGAACTTCCAATCAAAGAATCGTCAAATTGCACTCCAGCCAACGTGAGGTTCATGTTATCCCATAAAGCCCTCTCTAGGTCTGCACTGTTTTCGTAACATTCGATTGTTGTATTAACGTAATTTTCTCCGACCCTACGCATGATCGTCTCACAGCGCCGTTCTTACAGGGCGAATAGGCAATCTTGGGCAAGCTTAAGCAGAATTCATGAAAATATAATAAAACATAATATTTTCTTTGAAGAAAAAAATCTACCTTGTTTCTGGCTCTTCATTTGCTAAAGAGAATGATGGGAAAATCTTTTCGTCGTTATGCTCCGGCTCTATAAGGCCACGCATTAAAACTAAGAGAACACAGAAGACTACGGGCAGCAAAACCTCAACAGCAGTTTGTAAGGGGAACCTAATCTGCAGCAACCAGTTTTTCCAGGTGAGCAAAGCGAATTTGTCCCAACTTTTTCCCATGGTCGTTCTAGAAAATGTCAGGTGAAAATATTTATATCTCGCGTTCGTAAGCGACAATATAACGAATGAGTTATACAACAGTTCGATAATGTTACATTATCCTAATTAAAATATATTGTCATGCTACCGCAACCATTATACTTTTTATCTCGATTATCGTGTTTTGATTAATGGGAAACGAATATTACAGTTGTTTGTTTAAATAGTATTGTTATAAACGTGACATTTGTTAAAAAAAAATGTTTTACATTACGTAAAAGCGCTGATAAATTGCGCATGCAAACCATATATATCACCATGTATACCATACAGTATTAGTCATAAGTATGGAATAGGCAATTTATCTCCATAAATATGAACTTTATGACAAAATGTCATTAATAGAAGTTTTTTTTACTAATTATTCTTTATCTCTTAGCCTGCTAGTTGTTTTTTTATGTCAACGCATTTCCATGGAAACGTAATTTTTTGTTTGTTTTTTAAATTGCAACCTAGCAATTTTTTTGCTGATTTTTGTTCCTCTTTTTTTTCCTTGAAATGATTCGGTATTTTTTTTGTGTAGTTTGATAACAAAATTTTAGAGAAAATGGCCATTATTTTATTTATTTACTAATTATTCTTTATCTCTTAGCCTGCTAGTTTGTTTTTTTTTATGTCAACGCATTTCCATGGAAACGTAACTCTGTTCCCTTTTTTCATGTCATTGTGACGTACCTTTCAATAAGTTAACAAATTAATTTTATTACAGATAGTTTTATTAATTTGTAAACATGGTGAAACTCTGTGAAACTGAAAGAATTGAAATCCTCATGATGGTTGGTTATGGAGATCGACAACGTTCACACCAAGCTGTTTGTCATTTATTTAACAACGTTCATTCTGGAAGAGATCCTATTGTACAATCTACGGTGTCTAAATTGGTTAGGAAATTTAGAGAAACTGGAAATGTAAAAGATATGCCAAAGTCTGGACCTCCGAAATCAGCCACAAATAATGATCAAGCTCTTGATGTATTACTAAGTGTTATGGATAATCCAGTTACGTCAACCACGCAACTTGCTTTGAATAATGATATTAGTCAATCGTCGGTTGTTCGAATATTGAAAAAGAACAAACTCAAACCCTACAAGATACACCTTCTCCATGAGCTAAACGAAGATGACCCAGACAGAAGAATGCAGTTTTGTGCAACAATGATGGAAATGATTGATAATAATCCAAATTGTCTAAACAACATTTTATTTTCTGATGAAGCCACGTTTTGTCTAAATGGATTTGTGAACAGACACAACTGTCGATACTGGTCTAGTGAGAATCCGCATTGGATGATGGAACACCATACACAGCACCGTCGAAAACTTAATGTATGGGCTGGTAGTATTGGGCAGCACATAATAGGCCCATATTTTATTGATGGGAATTTAACTGCAGAAAGATACCTACTCCTATTGCGTGATCACATTGTACCCGATATTGTATAATTATTTCCGGATGCAGATCGACAAGGAATGCCAAACCGAGATATTTGGTTTCAGCAAGACGGCGCTCCACCCCATTATGGGGTAGATGTTTGCCATTTCTGAATAACATTTTTCCCCGTCGTTGGATAGGACGTCGGGTTCTATTGAATGGCCTGCTAGTCCCCCGATTTAAGCCCCTTAGATTTTTTCCTTTGGGGTCATTTAAAAACTACAATTTACAAAGAAAGACTCCAAAATTTGGAAGATCTGGAAGCCAGAATAAGGCATGAAATCGCACAAATACCACCTAATTGGCTGCAAAATTCATTACGCAATTTTTATGACAGATTAGGTTACTGTCAAGCTGCAGAGGGTCTTCAGTTTGAACATTTAATTTAAGTTAAAGATTATTTGATTGAATAAAATAATGGCCATTTTCTCTAAAATTTTGTTATCAAACTACACAAAAAAAATACCGGATCATTTCAAGGAAAAAAAGAGGAACAAAATCAGCAAAAAAATTGCTAGGTTGCCATTTAAAAAACAAAAAAAAAATTACGTTTCCATGGAAATGCGTTGACATAAAAAAACAACTAGCAGGCTAAGAGATAAAGAATAATTAGTAAAAAAAACTTCTATGAATGACATTTTGTCATAAAGTTCATATTTACGGAGATAAATTGCCTATTCCATACTTTTGACTAACCCTGTATATCACTTTCGTTAAACTTTGTTAACGATGAAAAGTTTAATGCAATAACGCTATTGAACTTTGGAGTTTTTACGAAAAATAGGAAAAATTGGTAAATTAAAATTGATATACTGGGTGGGCCAATAGTGTGGAAAAGTAACACAGAAATACCCTTTCTGTAATTAAAATTATCTGAAGGTGTACAGAGTGGTAAAGATTTCGCAGCGAAACGAGGTGGTCACTAAATGTTTCTGATGGTATTGTAAAGAGACCGCTTAACCGGGCAAGGGTATTTGCAGTTTTTGCAACACGAATTGACAGATTTATTAGACGATATTCCACTCAACGTGCAACAAAGGAACTGGTTCTTACGCCATGGAGCACCAGTTCACCATACTAATAAATAAAGGTATTTTCAGACAATAAATTCCAGTTAGATGGCCAGCTAGATCACCTATCCTAACAAAACTAGACTTCTTCATGTGGGAACACGTAAAAAACTAGTGATTGGTTGCTACGAAGCAAACTGCTATTTTGTAGCAGCTAACAACTGTTAGCAGTTTGTAGCAGCTATTCAATATCAAAAGAAGCCGCTACTTTCGTAGCAGTATATGTATATATCAGTAAAGCAGTGTATAAAATGTAGTGATGTATAAAACTGCCTGTTTAGCAATACAGCCTACTTCTGTAAATGTTTCTTAATATGTTGTGTAAAGGAAGTATCGTGCGTCGATTTGGGTTAGAGTCGCGCGCTCTCAAGCGTGCAAATTTTATCGTATAGGGGTATTTAGATCGTCATGATGACTTTGGGAGGCGCATGACGCAGAAAGGAGTAATTTTTTTTTAATTACGTATGTAAATATATGTATATAATAAATAATGTGGTAATAATTGGTCCTTGATTTCGAAAACGTCATAAAATCTTGGAAAATATTAACTTTAAGTATAACATTATGTTAACACAAGTCGAAGGGGAATAAAAGAAAATAACAAAATACAGAGTGTTCCATTAAAAAAAAAAAAACAGAAGTAAATGACACTTAAACATTAATATATATACAGTATGTCCCCGGATTGAGTTTACAATAGGTATGATTGACCAAAAATTTTCGAATTGAAATTTCATATTTTGGGATTCCGCCCTGCTTGGTGTGAAACTTATTTTTAGTTTATTTTAGACTTTTTAAAGTCAAGTATGCCTTTACAGTTGAGCAAACACTATTTTAGTTCTAGGTAAACTACCTTTTCCGTTCACAGTATGCCAAAGCGTTATTAAGAAAAGTTGTTCAGAAGGAAAAGTTATGACGTTATGCATATTTTAAGAATGATCGGCCTACTTTGATAAAATTTAATATTGCTCAGTTTCCTTTTGTGTCAACTTCATTTTCAACTTCGTTTTTTGTCAACGTTGTGTCAGCTTGACTTAAAAAAAAAACAAATCTGTAATTGGAACTACAATCATACCTTGAGATGGGTTAATGGTTACAAAAACAACAAATTTAAGGAATTTTTAATTAAATTATTATAACAAAAACAAGTATTAAGTTATTCTATTAACCCTCCACCTCCGTTGCTGCATAATTCAATCCTCCGTCGTAGTTCCTTAAAACTATTCCGGATTTCCTGAATTGGTAAGGCGGATATAGCATCTCTTATGCGATTTTTTAATACCTCGGCATCATTGGGTAAATTTTCTGCATACACTACTTGTTTTAAACGTCCCCACAAATAAAAATCGGCAATAGTCAAATCTGGGCTCCTTGGGGGCCATAAAACTGGACCATTCCTACCTATCCAACGGTGACCAAATTTACGGTTTAACCAATTCACAACAATTTGTGAATAATGCGCCGGACAACCATCATGTTGGAAATACATTGACGTCCGATAATTGAGAGGCAACTCACCTAAAGCGTCATCGCAGAAATTGTCTAGCATATTTAAGTATGTATGCTGGTTAACGTTATCAAAAAAATATGGTCCTATTATTCCATAATATGAAATAGCACACCATACATTGACTTTAACAAAATATTGCCGATGATTTGCAATTCTAAACAAAGGATTAGTGTCACTCCAATATCGAACATGTTGCGAGGAAACAGTTCCATTGGTAGAAAATGTAGCTTCGTCGGAAAACAAAATGTTTCGATAAAAATAACGATTGCTTGCTATTTTGCTTCCTATCCATAAACAGAAATCTAGACGTTTTGCTTCGTCTCCTGGTTCCAAAGTATGGTTAAAAATAGGTTTGTATGGATAAATCTTCCGGTCCTTCAAAACTCGCTGTATGTGTGATTTACTAATGCCTAAGCGAAGCGACCGCTTCCTCAAAGACAATTTTGGATCATTTTGTACCGAATCTAAAATTAGCAGAGTAGCGGCATCGTCTTCATTATGCATTCTCTTAGTTTTCTTTACATTTAGTACTGAGCCAGTTCTTAAAAATTTCTTAATAAGCTTCTGAGCACCCATACGTGATAAATAAATATCGGGAAATTTTTCATTAAATTTTTCAATCACGTAACGGAAACTTTTTCCACGTCCATAACACTGTACTAAATATATTTTCTGTTCTAACGTTAGCATTTTATTGTAAAAATATTGTCATTAATTACTTCGCTATCAAAATCAGTTTTGTGATATTACTTCAACGATATGAAAGATAATGACACATGTCATACTACAATAAATACTTGACATGTAATCGATGTTTTTTGTTTTTGTAATTAGTAAGCCACCTCATCGCTGTTTCAATTGCAATATTGAGCAATACTGGATTTTATCAAAGTAGGCCAATCATTCTGAAAATATGCATAACGCGATAACTTTTCATTCTGAATAACTTTTCTTAATAACACTTTGGCATACTGTGAACGGAAAAGGTAGTTTACCTAGAACTAAAATAGTGTTTGCTCAACTGTAAAGGCATACTTGACTTTAAAAAATCGAGAGTAAATTAAAAAAAAGTTTCAGACCAGGCAGGGCGGAATCCCTAAATTTGAAATTTCAATTCGAAAATTTTTGATCAATCATACCTATTGTAAACTCAATCCGGGGACATACTGTATATTTGTCCTTCTATAAAAAAACAGCCTATAGATTATAACTACCTTTTATTATACGCACAGTGTAGGATCATCTCCTGTCTGCATAATTATCAAATATTGTTTCTGGATAATTAACACCACGACTGCTACCGTGATACGTTTTTTTTTACACGCGATCTCGAAATTTTAAACGTTTTCTTGAATAACTTGGTAACCCAGCAATCATAAATATTTTTTTTATATTTCGTAAAACTACGTCAATGCAGTATTAAAATCTTTAAAAATATGTGTTTGTGTGGCGCTGCTCTTCTACTGAACAGTCTGTATATCTGCAGATAATTTTGAACTAAAGCCCTGTCGAGCCATTACAATTATTGTATATAATATTTTGTGATGTGTTCTACAGAAACGGTGTTATATTACTTTTCCACACTATTGGCGCACCCTGTATGAGTCTTTCAATTTTGGCCTTGAAATTTTATAATAATTATTTTTGTCTGATTTCAATAATAATTATGTTTAAAACACAGGAAAATAAACTGAACAGCTCTAAAGAAATGTAAAAACAAACCTTATATTATAACGTATTTATAATTTTCCTTAAATATGTCCCAAAGAATCAACTCAATCACAACAAAAATAAAGTAAATTTCACACTACATTTCACTGTGTATTTCACTAAAATGCTTAGATGTAGTCACATATTTTAACCTATACTATATTGCGACTTTTTTTTTATCGGCGCTTTTATATATCTAATCAATTGCCTCGTAGGACTCTCATAGATAATGCTTAATTGCATAAATAATCTGCTAAACAAATCACGTTTTATAAATTTCCTTAAATCAATAGAAAACCGGATTCAATAAATAAAACTTAATTCTAAAATATTTCGGATATTAACGTAAACATGTATGTAACGTTCCAATTCAAAATTATTGACAGGTACTGTATATTATATGTACAATCTTTTTCAATTTAAATGCGATTCGTAGCTCTACAAATCATTGATTATTTATGCAACCGAAAGTACACCAACGAGAAATAGCAACAGTTCTGTATGGAAATTTGAAAAATTCAAGGAAGATAATGTAACTTACATACTTTCATTGTGTTGGGGGAGTTGAATCAAATGAAGCACATAAGAAAATAGCTAATTCTAAGTGCTGACCGATTAAAAGAACTTTTATCTTTTTTCTAATTTCTCAAATCTCCATACAGAATTGCTACTATTTTTTTTATAAAATACTATAATTGCTCAGATACAACGGAAAATTGAAAAAAAAGCGTTCGAAATAATAGCAGAAACTAAAAACGTTAATTACAAATCGCTAGATACTCACTTCGTGCAGTTTTGGTTGCATAAACGACCAATGACCTTTGGCGTTTCGATTCGCATTTAATTTGAAAAAGATGGTACATATCTGATATACAAGCAGGAACACATTCCTAATTTTAATTAGAACAGAAAAAAAAATTACTGTGGTATTAGTCAGTCGTTATACGTCAATTTTGTCTTATCTCTTATCCGACAATTGTAAATTATTGGAATTATGTGAGTAATATTATTACTATTGATGATTTTATCACTTGATGCGTTATATATAGTTATCACTGGAATCATACAATTTATCCTTTCAAATCAAAATAAGGTGTATAAAACTAAAAAAGTGTATATCGAAGTTATCGACAGCACACATGTATAGTGCGTTTGAAATATCACTCACTTCATTACACATTTGTAATAGACGCACCTTAAATAGAATACTAATAGTGCGTTCGAAATATCACTCCGAGCTACTCTCTGACGTCAATTTGACGTGAATAGGTAGTACCTGCCTAATCACAAGTTGTTGTATGCGTCAAATAATAATAATATAATATAAATAATAATTTTACATTGTATTGCTCACAAATTTTGTAAGCAACTGCGTCAAACGGAACTTTTTGTTTCTCACAAAATCCTTTTCTACCTGCAAATGTTTCGTTTTTATAACAGTTTCTAAGGCTTTGTACTAAAAAAATGTAAATTTCTTATTGTTGCAAACGTACTAAATATGATATTTGAACTAGGATCAGATGGTAACAATTTTCCACTTAAAATCTAATTTATGGGCTGGAATCTGAAATTGAGTAAATAGACTTAAGTGTAAATATTACTGAAGAAATGCTAGCAACATTCTTAGCTTGGATCTAAATCGATAAAAAAAATCTACAATAGTCCAAACCCAAACAAACGTTTACACTGGTATTCGTTCCATCATGCGAATTCGAAATATCATCTAAGATATTCTAAAATCATCATAAAATTAACCAATAACGTATTAGTATTCAACTCCCCAGTTGCAATTTCTTAAATACTGATTGCTCGAAGCGATTATGGTGATTTATTTATTCAATTTGATAAACGAGATTTTTTTTATAAACAACAATAAAAAATATGTTGATTGTGATTCGTGAATATTCGCGGCTTCTCTAAGTTATTGTATGCTTGTATCGTTTTGCTAGTTAAAAATAATTTAAGTTAAATAGCGCTTGTATAAACCGTTGCAATTTGGGTTGTATTGCGTCGGTTGGTAGCCATTTGTTTTTCAGTACTATAGCAACGTCAATTTTCAAAAACATGTCCGCGCTTTATACGAAACTGAATATCGGTGTAATTTTAAAAATATTCCCGTTGAAACACTCGGGATTTCCACCATTTTCAAATAGAAAAATTATTATCGCAAAAAACAAGCATTTTCTATCGGCGAATCCGAAGAGAATACAATCGCTCGCAAGTGCTAAATTTACAACCAGTGCTATGAAAATATTTACTGACGTAAACACAATTAGTCGTGTAGTTAACGATTACTTCAAAACGAAGTTCGCAAATTCATTCCTTATCGAAGGTAATTTTTAAAAATATCCACAATACTCCGAAGTAAATCAAATAAATGCGCACGCATCTAAACAGGCCAACTGCCGCGATTACACAGCTGGGTGTCAGTTTGTTTACATTTTTGACATTTTTGTACGGTTAGAGGTTATCACACCTTAACGAGATGAACACGAATTTAATTAAGGACTGTTTCAAAGTGGGAATCGCGTTTTTCGGAGTCTGGGCTTTGTGTTTGGACGTGGTATTCATGATTGTTCCTTTAGGCGTGATCGTAATCCTACTTTTTACGGCAAGTGTGCATTTGCTTCGAGTACCAAGACCGAATCAGGAGATTATCGCGACGATAATCGGCAAGGATCCCGCTTTGGAGGACGGCAGTGACAATGAATTGGTGAAAACTATAGCACATCGGGGTGCGGGTTTAGATGCTCCCGAAAATAGTTTGATCGCATTCAAGATGGTAGTTTGGAATCGATTTGGTCGTTATGAGAACTTTTTATTTTATATTGTTATAGTGTAATGAAAAAGGGGTGAATTTCATCGAATTTGATGTAACTTTAACTAAAGATAATGTCCCGATAGTTTTCCATGATGATACTTTAGAACGTATGACCGACATTTGCGAGAATATCCGAGAAAAGACTTATACCGAATTGAAAGAGATTGATATCTCCGTAAAACACCCATTTAGGTTTTATAACAAGCATTGATTCTTAGTTAATATATAAAAACCTCGATTATTTTAGCGATAGATATAAAGGAACGGTGATTCCGACATTAGATGAAACTGTAACCCAATTGTTGCATTCCAATCAGAATATGTTCATTGATATCAAAGATAATAACATGCAGGTATGTAAGAAGCATTTCCTTTGTTTCAAACTTAAAAAAAAAAAATTATAGATGGTCAAAGTTATATTAGATCTTTACGAGAAATATCCTGCGCTGTACCTCCGAGCCATTACAACGTCATTCTTTCCGCACATAATCTACCTTGTGAGTTAAATATTTCGTTTATGAAAGTTTCGGGACTTGAAATTTAATTTGTAGATAAGACGTAAGGATCCCAAAATCGTTTGTTCGTTAGCTTGGAGGCCGTACGCTTTCACACACACCAGCTTCACTTACGCGACTGGCAAAGGGCCGAAGAGATCGGATTTGGTTTATAAGCACTTAGTTAACGTTGTCTGCGATGTTTTACATGAATTCCTCTTGCCGACAGTCACATATTATCTGATGGGGATATCGTTCATATTGCTGCATAAAGATGCTGTATGCGGGTGAGTTTCTCAAAACTATTTACCTCCGTTTTATAGGTTTAAAAAGAAAATTAACACTATATTTTTACCTTGTTTTACCATTGTTTTTCAATGCAACGTAACACATCACGGTTGAACAGCACTTAAGTCGTGTGGAATTGCAATAAAATGAAAAGATTGTAAATACTTAATCTTTTATTTACATGATTATATGTACTGCTCACTATTGCTGTAGAAAATCAATGATTGTTAGTGTCAAGGTCACAGTAATAAATTGTTTCCTCATACGTGTATATCCCACACTGGTATTATTCTCCAATCCTATAATTTGATGTATGAATTGTGCATGAAATTGTGAAACGCTGACTCATAGATGTGAAAAATATTATGTTAACCTGGAAAATACATTATTTTTTTTTATGTATATCTAAATTCTGTTCGTTTTATGCGTATATTTTTCATAAACAGTGAGTTGGAAAAGTTACTAACACTTTTTCGACATTATATGAGCCCTTAAAAGTCAGAGTGGTCTATCTCAAAAAATAAGGTTTTGAAAATAAATACAGAGCTAGATTCTCCACATTCAAATCTATTGCTTGACCAAGTTAAAAAAAATATTCTTTTGGTATTTGTCATAAAACATCACCACTTTATTTTTGTGCCGTAACAGGTTACCGCTAGTGTTTAAGGGCAAAATGGTACAAGTCCGACTTAGCCCACTATAGCTGTAAACGTATCAGTGAGCATCAGCTTCAGATAGTGTATAGCTGTAAGAGTATCAATCAGCTGGTACTGCGATAAAATTAGAAATATGAGTTCTAGTGAATCAGAAGTAGAACCCTTTTTAGAATTACGAGGAAAGCATGAATCTGTGAACAAGACATCCGAAGAAAACGTGCAATATATCCGTGATCATATAAATAGTTTCCTTCTTATCAGTCCCACTACACACGAATTCATAATCCTAACAGAAAATACCTACATTCTAATTTAAACATATGATTAATGTACAATCTTTACAAGGAGAAGTGTGTTATGAAAATATGCCTTTTGTAACGGAAGCAGTTTATAGGAATATATTTCATCGTGATTTTTAATCTGCACTTTCATGTGCTTCAAAAGATACTTGTGCAAAAATAGATTGTGAAACCGATGAACAAAAAGAAACACGGCTTGAATACGGAACACATTTTGCATCTACGCAAAGCTGAAAAAGCAAGATCTAGCTTGACAAGCGACAGGTATCTGTCTATTTTGGATAAAGATGTTTATGGATTTACTTTCGATTTACAGAAGGCACTACCCTTTCCAGTTTTGACATGTTCAGTTGCGTACTATAAAAGAAACATGTATGTCTACAATTTAGGGATACATGAACTACATGAAAAAGAAAATGCATTTATGTACGTATGGGACGAAATAACTGCATCGCGAGGGACGCAGGAAATACGATCATGCATACGTAAACATATACTAGAACATGCAGGAAATGCAAAGCACATTATTGCTTATATAGTGATGCATGCGGTGGTCAAAATCGCAATTTTAAGCAATGTTTGTTTTGGCTTAAACTTTTAGCGGATACTAATATTGAAGTAATTGATCATAAATTCATGGTTCCCGGACATTCTTATCTTCCCAATGACTGCGATTTCGGCCAAATAGAGCAATATGCTAAGAATCGATCAATATACGTTCCCAACGATTGGTATACAATAATAAAAAAATGCAGATCAAAAAATCTATTTACGATTTGTGAAATGAAGCAAAACCACTTTTTTTCGACAAAGCCATTGGAACAGTCTGTAACTCGTCGATATAAAAATGAAGATAACGCTCCAGTATCCTGGCTACAAATCCAATGGTTACATTTTGAAAAAATCATCCTTACAAGATATTTTACAAAATGACCCTTAACGAAGATTTCCGTTTGACGTAATTGATGTGCAAACAAAACGACAAGGTGCACCTCGAAATTTAAAACATGTTGTGTTAACTCCGTTATACGAATCCCCACTCTTAAACAATGATAAAAAAAAAAAGAATATGGAAGAACTTTTTCAGTTTATTCCTCCCGTTAATCAGAAATATTTTGTAGATATTATTACGTCAATATTTTGTCTTTATTAATACCAATAAAATCTGATGAGATATAAAAATTGTAAATATTTGTATTTTCCCAAACACCACCGATACCAAGTGTATACTCATTTCAATGATACGTTAAAATGCATAATGGTCTATGTCTTCAAACTGCAAAAAAAGGTAGAAAAATAAAAATAAGAAGTAATTACTGTTTACAGATATTTAAGTTAAATATGCATATTAAAATATTTTCACAAACATAATTCGGACTTTTTTTTCAATAATTTTAGAAAAGACTTTAACTTTACACTTCCATATCTCAGAATACATTTTTTTGACTTAGATCACTCTGGTTTTCAACGGCTCATATAATACCTCCCTTTATATTTTACCCCAATGTTATCCCATAAAAAAAGTGTTAACATTTTCCGTTATCTTCATCTTACAGTAAAACGGTGATGGATTGGCGGGAAAAAGGTGTTAGGGTGATAGCGTGGACAGTTAACCAGCCTGTTGAAAAACAGCATTTCGCTCGTGTCCTCAAAGTAACTTACATGACGGACACTCTAACAGGCGAACAGACGGCTCACAATAACACGGGAATTTCTTCAAGTTAACAAGAGCACGCGATGGTTATGGGAAACCCTGTTTACTAAAAACATATACGTTCTGCTTTGATAAAATAACAATTGTAGTAAAGTATTTAGATGCATACGTATTATTCTTTTATGTACAAGAAAATTTCTATACAATCTCATTTATCAAGCAGTATGCATCAATCTGTACACTGAAGAGCACGCAAAATAACCAGAGTCACTTTGATTGTCCGTCAGTGTACATTAAAATAATTAAAACTATTCTGGGCTACTTTTTATTGGATGTTATTATATGTATTGAATGTTTGAGATCATGCAATTTTTTTACCACTACTAATTCTAAATTTACTTGCCACATTCAATTTTGTATACAGTTATGTCCATATAAATCTATCACAACCCCACTTTGGCATTGCGACAAACTTTTCTTATAATAATACTATTCTTTATTTCAGAGACATGTCTTACATTTCAGGAAAATATAAAATGAATAATTAAATAAAAAGAGATACAGATATAGAAAGGAACTCTTATATTTGTTTTTCGTAACCATCAGGAATTTTATCGAAAAATCTAATTGAATCTGAATGAGTTAATATTGTGATTGCAAGTTAGATAGTTATGACTAGTTTGTATAAAATAAAACTATATTAGTCTTATCTAAATTTAATAATAATTTATTTTGGGTAAACCAATCATAAACACTTCTGAAGAAACTCGAAGCGCCTTTTAAAAGGTTACCAAAACATTTATTAGATATTGGCAAATTTGTATCATCAACATAACTAGTAATCCGACAAGATGTTTTACTATTTCCAGAATATCGTTCATAAAAATTATGAAAAGGACAGGTCCTGTTATGCAACCTTGAGGAATCCCTAAATTATTTATTTTTAAATTTATTTCCAGAATGTCATTCATAAACAAAATCAAAAGAACACGTCCAGTTATATAGCCTTGGGCATTCCTACATTATTTATTTTTATGTCAATTTCATTTCCAGATTATTCATAAAAATTATAAAAAGGATAGGTCCAGTTATGTAACCTTGAGGCATTCCTACATTATTTATTTTTATGTCAATTTCATTTCCAGAATATCATTCATAAAAATTATAAAAAGAATAGGTCCAATTATGCAACCTTGTGTATCCCTACATTATTTATTTTTGTCAAATTTATTTCCAGAATGTCATTTATAAAAAAGGTCAGGCCTCAGTTATGCGAGCTTGAGGTATTCCTACATTATTTATTTTTGTCAAATTTATTTTCAGAATGTCGTTCATAAAAATTATAAAAAGGATAGGCTCAGTTATACAACCTTGAGGTGTGCCTACATTATTTATTTTTGTGTCAAATTTATTTCCAGAATGTTATTTATAAAAATTATAAAAAAAGAACAGGCACAGTTATGCGACCTTGAGGTATTTTTATTTCCAGAATATAATTCATAAGAATTATGAAAAGGACAGGGCCACTTATGCAACCTTGAGATATCCCTACATTATATATTTTTATGTCAAATTTATTTTTAGGCTGTCATTCATAAAAAATATAAAAAGGATAGGTCCAGTTATGCAACCTTGAGGTGTTCTTCCATTATTTATTTTTATGTCAGATTTGATTGTAGAAAATGGACTAAAAATTTTCACCCTCTGTTCATGGTTCATGCTGAGATTAAAAAGGTATAAACTATTCTAAAGCATTCCCTCAAATACCATATCTTTTCAGTTTGATGAGTAGGTAATTATCATCCAAATAATCATTAGCTTTAGATATATAATATTGCTTGTAAAGTGTAAATATTATTTTTATATTTTTGAGTGAAGCATTATTGTATTATATAAATTAATATTAAATAGGAACACTTTGACACTTTCAAAAGGATTATCTCCCAAATATTATACCAAAGTATCGCTCTCTACAATTGAATTGAAATTGTTGTACGACCGCAAACTGGTTTAAAATTTAAATTTCCTTCATTTGCGCATTTTTTCTTAATGCTTAAAACATTTAAGTCAATTTATTCAAATGTAATTCTTTAGCTACTAATTGTGTAATTATCTTGGGCATTTTCGGTTTACAACAATGACAAATAACTGTGACAAAAACGTGGCTTTTTGGCATAGATGGCACAAATTAACTACAGCATGGTGTTCTTGAGAAAAATGTTTGTACCGGATTTATGTGAGTATAACTGTATAAACAAATATTAATTAAGTTTGTTCGCGTCGCATGAACTATTTGCACTATTATGCACTTTAAGAACTTTTGTGTGCAAAAGTGCATAATAGTGCAAATAGTTCATGCGACGCGAACAAACTTAAGGTTTTATGTGTTGACACTAATAATAAAAAAAAACTGCATTCCACATTTAAGCTGCATAAACTGCATATTCTCAACAGCTCCATCGAAATATTGATAGCTAATTGACATATGTCTTAATTTAAACTTAATACCAAATCTATCAAATTGTGTTTATGCAGGCGAATTCTTTTGTTGTTGCTGGTAGAGGGTAAGTTTAAATTTGGCAGAAACAAAACTCTTTCTTTTTTTGGTCAAAATTCATCATGACGCACATAAACACAAGAGTGGATAATGACTGAAAAGTGCCATATAAAGAGTTTTAATTCCCCGTTAGATAGATCGAGAATTGACTTTTACTTTCCTTCTGCAAGACCTAATAAAAGTGCCAGGAATCAAAGAAGAAAATATTCTTTTTTAGTTTCTTTAAAACATTTTGAACGTCACGTGTTACAATCCAAAACTTGACAGCTTTGCCAAATTGAAATCTGCCCTCTATCATCTCGTAATAATAATCCCATTTTTATATATCAACAATACGTTCTTGATTATCTCAGATGTGATATTTTTATTTTTGTAAATATATTGGCACACGCACATGAAATATACCGAGTCATCAATAAAGACTCCAACCCACGTGAACGCACTATTAGGTAACACACCTTACTCAGTTGGTATGTAATGAAACAAAAATCTATTTCATTATTCATGGTTTTACTCAGATTGAGTCGAAACTATAGTGTAAATAATAATAGAATTATTATGTAATCTCAATCAATTGCTTTAATAGTAATTATAATTGCGCTGTTTACACGTTTCGACCTAAAGAAGGCATCTTCAGAGCCTAATAAAATGTATTTTACTAAAATCAACTATAATTCAGGGGTTGAAGTTTATAATTTCCCTGTATATACATTACGTATTTTTTAGTAGCATGTAGGTTTAATTGATTCTTTTTAGAAATCAAGATCACGCACATTAAACTTTGTTAAAAATGCGCTCTTGTACACCTTGAGTAATTATTACTTCGTAGCGATTGCCCGCGATTTATAAGAGAGCGCTTTTTCACCTTGGTTTTGAAATATGTTATTTTCCCGTAATATGCAAATTAACAAATTTTTACCCCAAACACTTCTAGGAAACAGCATTCCAAGTATTACATATTATTTGCGTGAAATGCATTTTTGTAATCCATCGAATTAGTTAAAGTATCTTGCATTGTAAGTTAATTAACATAATAAATACCTCAATTTAAATGTTAGTAATACTAAATATGTCTTCTTTTTTCCAATTTTTGTTTAATAGAAGCATAATATTAATTGCATTTACATAGTAAGTAAGATTAGTTGGTTATCTCAGGTAAGACGCTTTTCTTTTCAAATGTTTGACAGCATGCCAACCCAATACAATAATATCGTCTAAGAATTACATATATTTTTTTTTAATTAATGTAAAATAATACTGCTACATATATATGTGATCGATATTGTTTTTATTTAAAGCGACGCACACCCTACGTTAAGTACCACTAAAATCCCCAAAATCATTTCATCTATATGCCAATTATTTTTTCTGTTAAACGTTTAACGGTCTTGCCATTCGTAATACTTTAATCAATTTTAATAACTTTCATACAGCAGTGTTGCCGGAATTCTTCCCTCCCCTCCCCAGTCCCAAATACGAAGTCAAAAAAAATTGCCTCAACACGTTTAGAAAATTGCATTCCAAACTTATTTCTACACAGAATGCACATTTTCAAAATGCCTTTGTAATTAATTGCAATATCTTAATAGTTAATTGATATATGTCCATTTTAATGTTGGCGTATGTAATTTATCATTCGACTTCCAGAAGTCAGTACGGTACAGTCGAACAGATAAGACCAAAAATGTCATTTGTAGCTAGCACTTTTGATATTTTGCCTCCAAAAAATGACTTTTAGTGGTGGGCATTATTTTAGCACTAAATACCTAAGCTGTTTTCTTTCATTTAATCATAAAGAACGTGTGTGAGATAGGGAAGTGCAATCTCGACTCAAAATGACCGCAATTCGTTGGATTTAAGAATTCAACTTGATTTTTTGTTACCGATAAATGTATGCGTTCTAGTACAATACAGATATATTTTTATATGATATAACATATTAATATAAATCAATCAAATCTCTGTTAGTTATTTATTGTTCTAGTAACAATATAATTCTATCCACATTAACTGCCTTCAAACAGCTTTTTTTAACACAATACATATCTAGATTATTAGCATAATATTAATTATATTTTATGTATTAGTATAAGTGAATAATTACACTTTTAAATATTTACAGCAAAATCTGAATTACAGGAAAAATACATTGTATAATGTTGGATTTAATATATACCATTAAATAACTAAATTTCTTGCTTTTTATCTTTTTTTATATAGCCCTTAGAAACTGTATATGTTCAAGTGTTGAAATGAATAAACAGCTTTTCGTTTCTATTAGGAAAGTAACTTCGTTGTTTATTACGCTACCTGGCACATCAATAAGGCAGGTATTTTACGTAAGAAAGCGCTAAAACATATCTGCAGATTGACCTGATTGGCGGTAAATAGCAACCATATGAGAAGAAACTTTTCTATTAGTAATTTTTCTCGCTGTCTGGTAGATAACACCTACCTATATGGTGCAAGTTTTAATTAAGTACAAGGCTCAAATGTACGAAAAATCTGCACGTGGATATTATTCAAGTAGGTAGGTTAGGTATTTTACTTTTTTATGAAATTGACGGTTGTATTATCTAGTAGAATAGATAGGAATTTATAGGTAAGTTGTTATGTTTATCAGAAGTTTATAAAAAATGCATTTCGAAGCAATGAACTGCCATTGTCTGAGTTTTTTTTGCCGCGGCTTGTATCATGTAATGGGCAGCGGTCGGACAACATTAGTTAAAAATTTTTAAAAGGTATAACCTTCAGGTAAAAAGAAATTTGATAAACTTCTTGAACGAATTGGGCAATTGTCACATTATTTGTTTTTGAAGGTTATTTACAATAAATTAAATATGATTTACCTACAATATCTTCATGAAGAATTCCTATTAACAAATGGGCAATATAACGGCCACACTTATCCGTACTTTCATCTACCATGATATAAATGTATGTAATATCTACCAATTGTTGAATTTCTGCTATTGTTTGCTGGTAACAAGATGTGACATAATTTTTTCGTCAGGTATATTATGTTTGCAATATTTTTGCAGAAATGATTTCAAATTAACATTGTTTAATCTTGCTAATGGTATGTTAGACGAAATTAATGCGTCACACAGATCCGTATTATATTCTTCTTGTTCTGAGTTTCGTGAAGTTGATGCTACACATTGACGTATAGATTGCTGCACACATGCGGATCGCTTTAGTTTTTCACATTTCCCAATATGTGATGGAGTTTTAGCGTGTGATCGATCAGGTATTTTCTCTCAGAAGACACCTGCAACAACAGTTGTCATTTTATATCAAAAGTTAAAGAATTTAAAAACAATTGTAAAGCTTTTAGTAAAATTAAACTTACCAGTTTACTGCAGGCTCGACAAAATATTTTGTCGCCATCCTTTACCAGTTCAGGATATGGCTTAATCTATAAAGAAATTTTGTTCGCTATACTCATTGTATGTACACCAGCGACACTTTCTAATTGTACGACCTACAGAATAAAATAGAGCCTATATGTTTAGCATGAATAGTAGACGGATCCATGCATTCATTGCCGTCTTCGAAAATATATAAACACAGATGTGCGGTCTCTGTGTTTTAAATGTAAAGAAAAAGGCAGTAAGTAAACAGAAAAACATTGAAACTATAAAATAGAGGCAAACAAATACATCAAAGGCGCATACTAATGCTTGCCGACTTACATCGTTTAGCACAATTCGAAGTTTTTAAGTTGCTTACCTTAAATATAGCTTTACTAAATATGTTTGTGTTTTTTAATCTAATTGATTCATAATGATTGTTTTCATATCTATTTTTAAAACGCCGCGGCTTCGTTTTTCGATATTAACATAATGAAAATTAATATATATATATATATATATATATATACGGTAACCGGCATAAATATTGCAACATATGGGATTTTTTTTATTATTATTAAAATATTAATAATTTTTTTTTGGAGATAGGTTGTGCATGTTTGGGAATCCCAAAATTTATTTTGACATACATCAGGTGACTACTAGTATGGCGGTAAATTTAAAAAATATGTTATGAATTTACAAAAAGTGAGATTAAATGACATGACATCCAAAAAAGTTATTTGAAAAAGTTGCTTGGAATTCAATTCTGAGACTGTGTGTAAATTTGAATTTTTCCAAATATTGTATAATTGAATTACATATTTCCATTTTTTTCGTTTTTAGCAGCTCAACAGCAGTAATATTTCTAAATCTAGTTGATACTCAAACAATTTTATCAATTTTCAGAATTGGATTCTAAACAACTTTTTCAAATAACTTTTTTCGATATCATGTCACCTAACCTCACTTTTTGGAGATTCACAGCATATTTTTCATATTTACCGTCATACTAGTGGTCACGTGACGTGTGTCAAAATAGATTTTGGGGTTTCTAGACATGGACAACCTATCCCCCAAAAAAGTTTTAGTATGTTTTAATTAAAAAAAAAATTCCCATATGTTACAATATTTATGCAGATAAAGTAATCGTTAATTATTAATTTAAACCTGCATTTTATATTTATACCTATCACTGCTGTTCGATTTACGACTAATTCAAATTTTGTATTTCTTTTGAAAAAATATTGTGAGACTTTTGAGGTAAAACCTTTGGAACTAGGGAATTTATAATCGCAATATTAATGTATCTTGTTATTATAATATTAAGAAAAACACACTATTGCTATGACCACTAAAAAATATTTCTGACGAGCGTAGAACTTCGTTCTAATATCTGATATAAAAATCGTGGTTTTGAATGCATCCTCGCTATATCTCTTTCATTATTTATTGTCAAAGGAGGAAGCCGGAGCGAATTAAGAAATTCATATGAAATCGTCAGATATCAATTAGATTAAAAAATATAAGCATAACGGAGATATGCTTTACTGATTTCAGTATAACTGGATACCTTAAATATTTTCATGCGATCCATTTTGATACGTTCATTATTATTTGCATACGTGTAAAATGAATAAAAGTAGTAAACCCAGTGATATTGCTATTTATTGTATAATTAACATGCCTTTGGTCTAGTTCCTAGTCGTAGTACAACTGTAAAATGAAAATACCTTTTAAAATCATTTAATAAGACTACAGTTATTGGAAATACTTCAAACATCAAATAAATTTATTTCTACGCAAAGATAACAAATACATAATAGATGCATTCAACTTCGCACATTAATAAATCCAGCCTAAGCTTTTTTAAAATAACAGACAGCACATCTGTGTTTACACATTTCGAAGCGGCCGGTTAATGCATAGATCTGTCTACTATCCACGCTAAACATGTAGGCTCTATTTTACCCTGTAGGTCGTACAATTAGAAAGTGTCGCTGGTGTACGCACAGTATTTAAAAACGTATCACAATTACATGCTGTTTCGCTCAAAGATATTCATTGAATGAATAGTTTATTTGGAAATTAATAATAATAAAACGTATTTACCATGATCCCTTCTGCTAGGCGAAATTAAACACGTGCAGTTCTTGGAAAAAAGTATTAGAGAAACCAATGTAAAAGATTTATCGTTCTGAGAATTGTCGGTTGTCGATCTACATTAGGAATTACTAGGAATTTTTACTAATAGAAAGGATAAGAAAAAGCTTAAATATGCAATATATGCCACTTTTGTAAAAATATGCATAGAAATGCCTAAATATGCAATATATGCAATCAACTTCATTTAGTGTAATACGTCTACATATAGATTATAATTAAAGATAATAATAATAATAATTTTATTTCAATAGATCCACAGTGGATATAGAAAAGGTCGCACAAAAATGCAAAAAATAAAATATATGCACTTTGCATATAACCCGGTCTCTAGTCATAGATATGCATGATGTTTAATTATATTACCAACACCTAATTGGTCTGTTACAAATACGCAATAGTTGCATGTGCCATCTATAGAACTCCCATTCGAGTGCTTTGGAACGTACTCTGTTGCAGTCACTGTAATATCATTTGCATTTCTGAGTTTTCTCGCTGCGTGAATTTTTCTCTCATTAGTACTTAAAAGTGCTGCAACGCATGTTTCACAAGTCCGCACTTTTTTGATCGAAAGGCTATTAGAAAGCCACATATAGATAACGCACGTCGACCGGTTTAGCGTCTCATTTTCCGCATTAAATCCTTAAACTAGTAGGGGAGAGATTTTATAAATATGTTCGGCTTATCGTGGTTTGATGACAGTCGGCGATGTCTTTCGCGAAGTGTTTAAGACTTTGCGTCCTGGTGATCGTCGATCTTATCTTCGTCACCGCGACTGAAGTGCTGGTCGAACGTTTCTGGTGGAGGGAGTTGGATTTCGCTTACCCCTCGGAAGCAGTGCGACAGAACGCTTTGGTCACGCAAAGATACGTACCGGAGAATAATTTGCCGGTTGGCATCGAAGTGTGGAATGATAAGGTGTTCGTTACAGTCCCTAGATGGCGACAAGGTAAACTTCAACAATCTCTGATCTATTATAATATTATAATAATCGTTAAATTTAAATTTTGTCCTAAAAACCTCACAGCACACCTAAAAGTTGTATTGTATCTCGATTATGATTTTAGTTCTTATTAAATTATTATGTAAGGCGATCGGAAATCTTTAGTATAATGTGTATTATGAGCATTGAGCGGACCGATGGCAGGCTCTATCGGCGATGATCCATATTGAGCCCGTTAATATGCGGCGCAGGAAGTTGTAGATTTATTTGCTTGAGTACAGTCCAAGTGTGGCCAGAAACTGTACGTTAAGTATAGTGTATACTGTACAGCGTTACTGTCAAGCGTCGTATTATCGATGATAGAGCCTGTGTGGATCCGCCCTTTGATTATGGCGCATATGGATTCATTCAACTTAAATCTCAATTAAGAAGTCTGAAGCAGATATTTTATAAAATTAGTTTTAAAATGTCTAGTAGAACCTAAAAATGCACAAAAAGAAACATAGGTTTCTATTCATAATAGATTTGTTCGTTTTGGCACTAGCAAACCGCAGCTATAAGCATTTCTGTTCGATTAGATTTGCCATTACTTTCATGACGTTGCGTAGATGTTGTTAGTTAATCCCATGATACAAGAAAATAAGGTATGCTCTTGCGCATCTAGGTGTGACGTATTTGAGGGCCAAACAGTACTACCAATCCAATAATTTAATAGATATCACCAATGTAAAGAAAATTAACTCCCATTTTTTTTAAATCTATCGTATTAAAATCAATAAAACTGTTTTTTTTGCCATTTCCTTCAATCAAATTTGAATTGAAACAAAATTTTAGATAATTCACATTTTGTAATTTTTAATTGGATGCAAAATCGTTATTGCTTTGTGATGAGTGATTCCGTTGATGTAAAGTATTTTTTGCCTTTAGTATAACATTTCATGTTTACTTATTTTAGTGCAACGAAGCAAATAAAGCATTAACAATTACAAGCTTTACTTTAACTGAACATGTTCTACACTTCTTTAGCTCTTACCTTCATACTTGTTTGTACTTACACGTACTAAAATTTCACTAATTGTAAGTGGTTCATATTTTTTTATAATGGCAAATGAAATATCTATTAGTCTGGTACAAACATTAATGCAGTGTTGGAATAAAAAAAAGAAAGAATTAATTAATGATTGTGAGTGCAGTGTTGTATTTTTCTTTTTATACAAATTCATTTATCAATTCTTTTTATTCTACTCTCTCAAACGAATGAAAGTCACTCAAGAATTTCCACTACAACGTTTATAAACATAATTTATCCACACAAAACCTAAAACAAACTTATACAGGGTATTCTACGTAAGTGGTTCATTAAAAGTTTATGATGTTCTATTATTTACTTATATTTGAGATTTTGGAACCATTAAATGTTCGATTGGAACTATAAATGTAAAATACTTTAACCAAAATATCCGGTTGACCGGAAATGGATGTCAACTTTGTTATTTTAAATAGAATGATATAATTTTTTATTCATTTTTGGATTCTACAACTATAATATTCAAATCTATTAAGAGTAGTATAGGGAATGCTGATATAAAGTGATAGGGATGATATATACTTCCTAATTCTGAATTAAAATACAGGGTGTTCTATTTAAAAAAAATTAGTTTTCTGCAATTGAAAATACGTCACTTTGTTCCTCAGTTTTGAACACCCTGTATGTTAGAATGTAAAGTGTGCGTACCATTTCTTAGAGTTATATTTACATTCATAAGATAGCAAATTTGGAGTCTCTACTTGCAGTATTAACCGAGATATTAATTTCTCAATGATGCAATGATTGTAACTAAAAAAAAGAAGAAAAACTTAAATAACTCAAAAACGGCAACATGTAGCTATAGGAATAGCTAATGAAAACTAACGTATTTATAGTTGTAGAATCCAAAAATTAATAAAAAATTATACTATTCTATTTAAAATAACAAAGTTGACATCCATTTCCGGTCTACCGGAAGTGATATTTTGGTTAAAGTATTTTACATTTATAGTTCCAATCGAACATATAATGGTGCCAAAATCTCAAATATAAGTAAATAATAGAACATCATAAACTTTTAATGAACCAGTTACGTGGAATACCTTGTATAACACCTATCTAAAATCACTATACACGTAAATCGAAACTACTACAAGTACAAGCTGACACAAAACATTAAATAAAAACTAAATAAAGTGCTCGAATCGATTTAAAAATAACCTGAAACTTGTTAAAATAAATATTGTAATTTGGTAAATATATTAACAACAATGGCGACAGCCGAGTGATGGCGTATCTGAGGGCCATGCGCGAAAAAGACGAGTTTTGGTTTTCAGATGAGCATACCTTATTTTCTTGTATCATGGTTAATCCAAAGTTTCACGGCAACAGCTTGCGTTTAAAAACTTTACGCGACGTCACGCGGAGTGCCAAAACGAACAAACCTATTATCAACGTTGGCCATGAGTTTCGATGTAGTGGAAAGCACGACATGGATCAAGTTATTTTTTCTAAATAGATCATAGCTAACTATTCTTAACGTTAAACTTTCAAAATCGACATACTATGAGATTCAAAATGATTGTCGTAAGAAAAAAACTGTTTTCCGGAAAAATTTATCTATACTTATTACCGATTTAATCAGTGAAGTTAGCTACATACAAATTTCATACAATAAATCAATTTTCTTGACATTTAATGACATTGGCGTTCGTGTTGTAATTTTCCTTCGTTTATTTATCTTATAATTTTCTTCAAACCGTTTATGTTTACATTCAATATCACCAACAATAGTATAGTAACACTGCCTTAGTTCAAATCTCCATTACAAACACGCGGCATATACCTATACCCTGCTAATATCTATAGGAGCGGAATTGACAATCTTTTTGAATCTCATAGTATTATGGCGAATTCAAGAATTTTTAATGAACGGGTTTCCTTGAATCATCCTAAATAGATGAATTACATTATAAAATGTACATCCTCTCTAGGGATACCATCCACGCTGAATTACATCCCCCTCAAGTCTCCATCGCCATCTCCGAAACTGATACCGTATCCAAGTTGGAAAGCCAATGAGTTGGGAAACTGCGAGCACGGCCTATCCACAGTTTATCGCATACACGCTGACGAATGCGATAGATTATGGGTTTTGGACACGGGAACCTTCGGCATCGAAAACACCACCAGGAATCTGTGCCCGTACGCCTTGAACATTATCGATTTGAGGACTGACGAACGAATTAGACGTTACGAATTGCGACCCGAAGATACGAACGCCGACACGTTCATCGCAAACATTGCCGTGGATATTGGACAGGATTGCGACGATGCCTTCGCTTACATGAGTGACGAACTCGGTTATGGCCTAATCGTATATTCCTGGAGAGAGAATAAATCGTGGCGGTTCACTCACGGCTTCTTCAGACCCGATCCCTAGCTGGCGACTTCAATATAGGCGGTCTAAACTTCCAATGGGACGCTGAGGGGATTTTCGGCATGTCTCTATCGCCGAAACAAGCTTTCGACGGCAGCAGGATATTATTTTTCTCCCCAATCGCTAGTAATAGAGAATTCGCCGTATCGACGGCCATTTTACGTAACGAATCGAAAGTCTCCAATAGTTACCAAGATTTCGTCGCTCTAGCCGATAGAGGGCGACTGTCGCACATCACCGCCAGGGTTATGGACGATTTTGGCGTGCAGTTCTTTAGCTTCATCGATAGAAACGCAATCGGTTGCTGGAATTCGGTGAATCCTTATCGACCCGATTATTTAGGTATCGTGGACAGGGACGATGAGAAATTAATATTTCCCAGCGATGTCAAGTTGGATCGTTACAGGAATCTGTGGGTCATTTCTGATAGGATGCCAAATTTCTTGTTGTCCGATTTGAATTACGCCGACGTTAACTTTAGGATATTCCGTGCGCCTGTTGATATGTTGTTAAAATCGACTGTTTGTGATTTTTATAATTATAATTTCAATTTTTATAGATAAAGATTAACAGGATTGGTCATTGATGCTTTTTTTTTTTAGTATCGCAAAGTCCTTCATTCAAATTCCTATCCTAGATAATTAAGGTTTTCACAAGCTTTGTTTAAGGTTGTCGCGACAAGCGAAAAAGCTTGTCTGTAAGCTTGTCATTGACAAGGATATAAACTTGTTGCAAGGCTCTATCACAGTATATATGTATATCCTGTAGTTTCACATCGCCGGTAACATGGGTTTCAAACATGGCGCCCAAGGAAATTCGCGGTGTCGCATATGTGGGTGAAATTGTAACTAAAACTATTTGATTTTAAAGCTTCAAATCTTGACCATGTGTATAATATTTACTTCTTTTCAATAAAGCGAAACGTTGTACTCATTCATGTTTTTAATATTGACGACCTAAAAACCAAGAAAAAAAGAAATAAAATAAAACTATTTGAATTTGTTTACAAGCAAAAGTCTAAACTACAAAGCCGTACCATTCTGTCATTTTGTTATAGGAGTGACATTTTGTTGTGCGATTTTCTGTCAATTGTCAGTCTGTTTGAGTATATAGGTTATTTTCGTACCCACTTTGCAATTATTAGTTGCAAATATAGCCGCCAAACGCCATCGCGAATTTCCTTAAATTGATAGACAACACATCAAAGGCGCCGACACTTAGTGAAACTACTGGATAAAGTTTATGCTGTGGCTCTATCAAGGTTTCTAGTTGGCATAGGCAAGGATTTCATAAGCTTGTCTGTAAAAGCATGTGACAAGGCTAGAATGACAAACAAGCGCATACAAACCTTGGTAAAAGCTTGAGACAACCAAAACAAAATAGGAATTGGATATATAAAGGCGCACTTGCTGTTTTAAACTGAAACAGCTCAAATACAACACAAACGCACACGACACAACAAATAAATCAATCAATGGCAGTCGATGACATAATAGCGGGATATCGGTTAAACCAAAAAAAAAATCAACACTCCATGAACGATTCACTCCGGAAATACACGAAGCGACCGCAAATGATGCAATAACCTTGTCACAACGTTTTCATTGAAAACGTTCTGTAAATCTTGTTGGCGTAAATGCTATGACAACCTTATCTCAATGTTAATACTGTTACCCTTGTTGTCGTAAATGATACAATAACGTTGTCATAACATTCAAGCTTGTCGTCGACAATTAAAAGTCGAGAAAATGAAAGGCTTGTCGTAAGATTAGGTACATGTTATCTGGGATACTTAGGGTAAGTCGCTTTCTTTATTATTTTTTTTTTTTTTTGTTAGTTAATATCGCTTAGTTAGATTAAAACCGTTATTTTCAAATACATTAAGTGTAATGTTACAATTACGAAATATTTGATATATTCCTACCCAAATTAAAATCTTGAATATTAAAAGTACATATATTAAATGACGCATTTGAATGTACCGCCAGATTAGTTGTAGTTCGGTGTGCTGAAGTTGGTAGCGCGCAACTTTTTCGACAACAGGTCCCTACATGTCGGTAATAATTGTATGGGAATGTCTTTTAGACAAAATAAACATTAAAATTGAATTATGTGTTTGTGGTGTGATAGATATTGATTGAGTTATTATCTATAAGTATTTTTCTTCACATTAACAATGGATATTTCAGAAAAAGTCATGAAAATATGCAGCTTTAGATTTTCTTAGAAAAATATTTTATATTTTTATGTGTTCGTGCAACAGAAAATTCCACTTACGCTTAACAACGACAACACCTTTAATATTTGTTTGGTCGTAGGGTCATACACTTTTCTAAAATAAGCCGAGCAGTTACATCTATAGTACACCGAATATTTAGTCGCGCCATCTCTACACCATCAGTCTAATTAACATGTTTCCCCACTTACCACCAGATACCCCTACTTGTCAAGGCATACACTTTTTTTTTATCTCGCTTATATCTTTTAACGTTTTCTTGTCTAGGTAATCGCCCCCTTAAGTTTCTATTCCCAGACTACCCACTGTGTTTTGGTCGATAAAAACAAACAGCAGTATAAGAAAAATTTACAGTTAACAACTTTTCCCTAATTAGGATGATGTAGAAAATATGAATCTCAATTTTCTTTATTTGACTCCCATAAAATTTGACTTTGTTTTACGAATAAATTTTGCAATCATAATCACTTTCGCGTATAAATAAGTGTTACGACAAATTAAACTTTTAATGTTTAATATTGTAACCCACTTGGCAAAATTTAAATTTCCCACAATTATTTTTAGTAACTTCAACATTGAAACGCGAAATTACCAATGGTTTTGTATTAGATTACTAGTTATTTTGATGTCTTTCTGTTGAAGTTACTGAAAAAAATTGTGGGAAATTTAAATTTTGCCAAGTGGGAATTGACACATTCACGAAATATTAAAATTAAATCAGGCCAACAGGCTTCCCACAGCCCGCAATTATTCTTAGTAACTCCAACCTTGAAACATAAAATTACCTACCATTTTGTACTACTACAATAATAGTTATTTTAATGCCTTTACGTTGAATTCACTAAAAATAGTGGCGGGAAATTTAAATTTGGCTATTAGGGTTGTTAACCCCAAGAATTTTTTTTTTTGTTGATTTTATTAAATTGATATATACTTAGAAAAAAATAGTGATTATATATTATTTTTTTAAATTGTATCAAACAGATTTACGTAAATATGAAAATATTAATGTTTAGATTAAATTTTAAGGCAAATTATATGCGAGATATAGCCCCATATACTGAAGAAGAAAAAGGGTTTATCCAACAAGAGAAATTTCTCACTAAAATGGATTTTTATTATTCAATAAAACAATACATAAAACTTTTTTTTATTTTTTCAAAAAACATACAAAATGGCAGTGATTTCAAGTTCTTACATATTTATTTATAAATTTTTATTTTAAACTGTAACAGAAATGATACGGGCACCAATTTCACATTAAACATTTTAAATCTTTAAAAATCCCAAATACCCAGGTAGCAGGGTGACGTAAAATGACGTTTATTAGACGTCGATATTACGTCTAATACGTGATATCAACGTTTATTAAACGTTCATTTTACGTCACTCTGCTACCTGGGTAAGAACAGAGGAATGAAATCATTTAGGCATCATTGCGGCATTTTTGGCGTTTATAAAAACAATATTTCCTTAAAAACACTTCCAAATTATATATATATATATATATAAAACAATCCCGTTAGAGTTTAAAAACAACCATTGTTAACGCAATTTATTTTAAAATGTGTTCAATTTCTTAATCAATCAAAAAAAACTTCTCTGAGCAATTTTTTTTTGTACTTTCAAAAGGCAGGTACGTGAAGTGACCGTTTTACGTTGCTGTTACAACGGTTTTATTCAATTTTACAACTTCGTAAATCAGAATGTATCTACCATGCCTCCTATCTGATACCACATCCGCATGGAAAACTTGTTTAATAAGCTTATACCTGAAAAAAATTAATGAAAACGTACGAAATATAGATCTAATATCCAAAATAAGTTACAAAAAAAATAAATTACCTGCTTAATATATCAGTTAAAAATGCTTTTGTAACATCAAAAATGATTATATGCGATGGTAAAGGGCTTGTGGGTGGAAAATTTGCTTTCACCCACATTGCGGGATTATCATAGAAAATTTCCGCGACATCTCTGTAGTTTTTAACATTTTCAAAGTTCGGAAGGCATGTTAAGTACTTAATCGGTACGTTTACGTGTATATGACTATACAAAGGCGTTGAATGGCAAGGCATCAAGAAAACAAAGCTGGAATTGTGTGGATTTTTGCTTGCTATCTCGTGTAAACTCTCCATGACATCTAGAGGACCGCGTTGATGCGTAAGACCTAAATAATACGCTGGCAATGCATTTCCTATTAGCAAAGATCCCGAAACGATCCATATAAAGATCCTGGAAATAGTAAAATTCATACTGAAATTGCTTTGAAATCGAAATATATTTATTTGGATTTACATTTCAGCTTTAAAACTCCATTTGGCTAGGAAATTTACTATTAAATGAAGTGCCATTGGCAAAATTGGCAGAATAAATCTATATTCTTTATGTGATATTGTGCTGAAATAAAAAAGAAGTTAGATGTACAAATACGGGAGCTACTTTCTCATAGAGAGACTGTTGCTATATTAAGAAATATATACAAGTATTAGCAATATTATCACTGTGAAAAAGTAGCCATCATGCATATTAAATAATAAAAATACCTCAAAATAGCAGTTGTGAACACTATACTACCTAACAAGACTAATTCATTCTGTGAGATATATCGATTCTTTAAAACTTGATAGGTTGCCAATACAAACGGGATAAAATTTACTCCTAAAACAACCGGTATACCATTTGATAAATACCAATGCCACGGATTTGACCCGTAAAAACCGGAAATTCCTTGAAAAATATTAACTTTCAGGAATTCGTAGGGGGTTACTATTAAAGAACCGTGACCGTAAGTGTCAATCATTATAGAACTAAGTAAAATAGTTAATCTAAAACACATGATAAAGAAACAATGATCGCGTGAGATTTAATATCTAGTATATTCATACCCAATTGGAAAGTATCTCGCAAATAATAAATTCAATATGCTTTCGTCAGATGTTTTAAAGTGGTACAAACACAACGGAATCCATGGGATTATCGCTGTTGGTCTAATAACACATAATATTCCCAATATCCATATAAATTTATTTATATTTTCTGAAAAAAAAAAATTTACGTGGAAAAAAATCTGTTTTAAAATATTAATTATCTACAAACCATGTTTATTAATCTTATCCGGCCATGGGAAATACGATAAAATAATAGTTGTGAGTGCAGTTTCAAAAGAATTAATCAAAGTTCGTGACCCTGTATAATACCAAAAATATGATGTCGACACTATAAAAATCGCCCATTTCTTATGCCCCGACCACAAAAAGAATCTATAATCTGCATAGGCGCTAAGAATTGCTTGCATTATCCTCGGCAATGTTATCTAATAACCCACAAAATGCAAACTTAAACTGCTAAAAAATGCTAATAATTTACATACCAGAACGGTCACATAATCTAATCCTATTATTTGTAAAATCTTATACAAAAATCCTATAAGCAAAGGATATGCATAGCTTCGTATCCCCAGCTTCCATTCCCAAGTCAACTCTCCATATCCAAATATGAGTTTGTGTGCGACTTCTAAAGATTGCCAATACTCATCGGCCACGTACCAAGTTTGCACCAGAAACACCGAAGCTAAACGTACCACGAGGAATGTCGTTAGTGCTTGCCAATTTTTCATTTTCGTTCGTCTGTTTCATTCAGAAATTTCACGAAAGGGTCCTCACCACAACATTGTTTGTTGGAACTTTATACGGGTAAAAAATTGGAATACCTAAATTACCTAACGAAAACGATGAATATTTTACTTTCGTGATTCATTTTTGCTACGATAGGTATAAGTAAAATGTTAGTATATAAATAGTTCCTATGTTCCCTAACGAGGATTTTCGAGGTTATTTTTATTTTGCCTCTCGGTTGGGGATAATTTTAGGGAAATATTTAAATATAAAAAGCACCAACTGTCGAACTTGACAGTTTGCCAAAAACTTAAGATTGATGTGAAGTTTTCAATTCAAAAGTTGAAAGATTTTGTGGTTTTAAATCGTGTGAAATTGGTGCAAATCATGTAATAACTAGTAAGATAAAAGAGAGGGAAGTAAATTAGCTGTTCTTAATTGATTGCTTGCTCCTAAATTTGTAATTTTGTAATGTGAAAAAAAAATCTATACGAAGGTGAGAATTTGCCAATAATTCAGAAAACTTTTAATTGAAACATGGTTTTATAAATAATTTATGAAAAACTTTAATAATGTGTGATTTATAGAAATGTAATTTTAAACTACATCATATTTAAAACGATCGGAAGAGTGAGTTATTAAAAGTAGATATTTAAATAAGTCGCATTACAGGTCTCTTTATATCTTAGTTAATAATATTATGGAAAGATGGCAGCACATATAATCTAATCATTCTAAAATTCAAGATTATCATTAAATATTTATTTTATTATAGTGAATAAATGAATTCTATTCTAAATGGAAATCTGTTAAGGACCAATGATTTTTTTTTCTACTCGATTTTTTATTACTTCATTAAAAAAAAAAATAAATTAATTATATAACTATACAAATTTTATTATTAACATATAACTTTTACATTAACGTTTGCAGTATTGATTCTCGTTCTTTCATTATAAAATTAATTATTAACTGATCCAAAGCGTCGTTGCTTCTAGAAACCTGGCGTTTAATCGCCTGCTTTATCTCTTCCTTTACTCCTTTATCTGCGCCCCTTGTTCCTATCCTCCTGGGCCCCAAATGGGGTACCACGTCCAAAACAACTTGATGCGTCCATAAGAAGGTCAACTCTTCGAGTATATCGACGTTAACGACGTAAGTTTGGAAAAGATAGTATTGGAAAGCTCCCTTTTTGAATTTGTTTTAATAAGGATGGTAATTTTTCTTCCTTCCTGTGGCCAGTCTAATTGGGTCAAAACTAGTGTATTTCCGATGCTTAAGTCGCTGTAATTCCCCTCCGCTTTCTCTAATATGGATCGTACGAGTAATTTCGTGCAAAATTGCAGGATTCCCAGTCTTGTTAACGGTAGAAAATGAAGATGTCGCTGTGTACCTCCTATGATTAAAGAATTGCTCAAATTTCCGTTGATAGTTGTCGGTAATATTTCGATTACGCCACGGATGTAGTTGTAGCACCCCTAAAAAAAACTTTTTCATTATATAAAGTACCGTTTCAATCATACAACGTACATAAAAATTCTTTTTAAGGTATTGAATACTTGCGCTTCGTAAATTTCGATTTAAAGGAGAATACTGATCTTGTTTCTGTTTTATGTAACTTAAAGCTTCGTCTAGGTGACCTTTGTAAATGGCATAATCGACTAAGAATGGTGTTAACCACATGTTTAATTTTAAGTGCATGTTTAACTTTCCATATTCTATAAAATAAATCGTCTCGAAAAAATACTTTTTTTTTAATGCATACTTATCAATATTACCTCTTTGTAATGGTTCTGCTGAATTTAGCAATTCCCAACACTTGACGGTCATGCTAAAGCTATTAATAATACCTCGTAATTCCGGTTTTTCAACTGTTAAATTCGGAGCCATAGCATCATGTTCGATTTTCCTCCTCTTAGATTTCGTTTCCATTATGGGGCTAGGCATTGTAGGATCGACAAAAGCTTCAACTAGGAAATAAGTCGTTTGCAATTGTCCAAGACAAGGTTCCGGGGCTAAACTTAGTTTGTAATCGTGTAAACATTGCAAGAAAAATACCATTAAACAGTATAAGAGTTGACGTGTGCTGTTATCGTCTAAATTCATACATTGAGTTTGGTAAAATGTCAGTAATTTCTGCCAATACCCTTCTTTGGTCCTAAAATGTCGCATTATCATGAATAAGCCAAGCTTGGCTTTTGAATTCAATTTTGGTAAACAAAAACAATGTTGTGGAGTAAATCAATTTTAAATCACGTGATTACATTACAACATTTCAATTAAAACCCCAATCTTCTTCAATTCTTAATGATTAAACAATTTACCATAATTAAAACTTGGAGATGACTCTCAATCTTTCAATTTTACTTAAACTTTCATTTTCTTCAGTTAATTTAGAGTAGTTTATAAAATGTGTTTAATACTAAGCATTTTCATTAAAACTTTTATGATAATTTTATATAACAATTAACAACCTAAATAAGACTGATGTTTCTGTTGAAATGTTGTTTGGTAATTAACACAAAGTAAATAAATTGCCCAATCTATCCGTCTTTTGTTTACCAAAATAGTTTTATTGTGAAATAATTTTACCAATTTTGTCCAAACGTAGTTAAATATGAATCCCATCCAAGTTGTCTACCGGTAAATTCAAGTACATTACACAACTTATCCCAAGAAAAATCTTGAATCGTACCACCCTTTATCAAAATGCAATTTTTAATTAGATATTTCAGCCTGTACATAAAGAAATTAAAATACACTAACCTGGCTATTATTACCATGGGGATTCAATGAATGTAAATGATATTCTATAGCTTTATGCAACAACTTATACACCAATTTTGGCGATAATTCCACTGCCAAAATCTCCTCATTTAAAAGCGGCAATAGCTCACAAACCAATATCTTACGATAGTTATTTATAGGGTGATTACTTGCATGACTGTGTTTTTCAGCACTCAGTAATGTATCTATCAAAGCAGGCTTAAAATAAACAAAATAGAACACCATCGGATGAAAAAATGATTTAACTTACAGCATGATTCGGAATTGCACTAGGAAATTTCTGTAACAGCAGTAACAATAATTTACAATGCTCCATTGTATCTTCACAATGATCAGCCGTTATTAATAACAATTTGTGTTGAATCTCAGGCGGGATATGCTTGAACATTTTCGAGAGAAATTGCTTTTCCGGATCCACATCTCCATCTGTTCGAAGTGCACTTGTCACCTTGTTAATTTCATTCCAAAATTCAGGATGCTGGTGAAATTTTCCTATTCTAAAATAAAGTTCTATATAACAAACGTGAACGGAATGTAAATGCTGTAGATATTACAAGTCACTAAAGCATTTTGCAGCTTCTTTTACATGACCGGCAGTTTTTTCTATGCGGTAGGCTTCGAACTAAAACAAATTTAGTAAGTAACAAAACAGACTATTAGTTGCGAGTAATGTTATCTAACATTGTACCTGAACACCGAAATTGTTGGGGTATAGAGTTTTCGCCGTTATCATCCACGCTTTCGCTGATATAGGATCGGTTTGTAGGGCATTTTTAGCTCTTTGTATTACATATTCTTCGTCTGGTAAGTTATATAAAGTATCAACCTCCATCTCGGGTTTTTAAAACATTTATCAAAACCATACCAAAACAATAACAAGATAGATTAAATTTATAGGTTAGGTTTTTGACATTTATAATTCATATTTCTCAAGGTGACCAACACGATATTGCGAACACGAAAGTTACTAGGAATTCCAAAAATGTGTAAAAAAAAAAAATATTTTAGGATCAAATTTATAGATATTGTAATAAAATAATCTTTTTTTATAATTATAAATCGCTTATATTAAAATATAAAATTATGTATGGCGATTTTTCACGTACCATATCAAAATCAACGGTTAAAAACAAAGCAACAAATCCTTATAATACTTGAAATTCCAATAGATAGTTGCTGTTTATAGTTTAAATTATTATATACGTTTTATCAATATATGAGTATAAAATTATTATCTTAATGATATGCATACTAGCAAGTTAGTTCATTTCCCCTTCAAATTATTAATTTCTTCATTTTCCGTCATTTTCAAATTTTGATAAAAATATTCCCATAAATATTTCTCGCAGTTTGGCTATCTTGTATGCTGTCAAACCACTTTGAACACCATTGGCGTAGGACTATTTGAGAGTTTGGATTGGGTTATAATTGTTTGCGATTACAGTTTTGGTTATTTGCAATAATGGACTTATTAGCAAAGCAAAGTTATTTTATTAAAATTAATACTACAACGCGGTTTGCTAGATGTTAAAGCGGTAAAAACTGCTAGAAATTAGAAAAAGAGGATTTAAAATTCCAAATTGATTTTACGTATCTCACATTTTGCATGTCATGGTTTGTGATTGGAGTAGTTTGGTTTAGGACCGAAACATTATAGTTCCTCTATAGCAGGTGAGTTTATACATAAAGGATTGTGTAATATCTGGTGCTGTTGTAAAGCAGCAGATCTAAATATTTGTAGTGTCATGTGCCTCGCCTGTATGACTTTCACGACTGTTGTATTCATATTTAGAGTCCATACCTAAGTATATATTTTTTTGCCGGCATGATATTAATTTGACTTACTTAATGAAAGATAATAATCTGTAAAACAAAAATCAATAATGTTAAGTTTTCAAAATTTTACATTTGGCGGCGTCATACACTTGTAGATTTTTAGTTACCTTTCTATTCTTGAAAGCTGGTGGTTCCTCAAACTGTCTGAAAATTATGATAATTTTTTATCAATAAATAGTCAAGGTGTTTGTTAATATTTCTTTTAATTTAATAATGTAATATATATTAAAAATATTATAGTATGTAATTTATGGATTATGGTTATTTAAAACTTTTTTGATTTTTGAACCAATTTTTAATGAAATCCATTAAAGTATTGATTGTTGCTGGTATTATATTTAAGCAGAATGCGGAAATTAAACACTGTACACATGTTGAATAATTACTTTTTTTTCAGTATTTTACTCAATTAAGCTCCTCTTACAATATAAATAATTTATGGTTTTAAATGATAATAATATCCCATATAGCCAAATTTAAATTTCCCGCAATTATTCTTAGTAAGTTCAACGTTGAAACATAAAATTACCTACTATATTTTACTCCATTGATAGTTATTTTAATGCCTTTACGTTGAAGTTACTAAAAATGGTAGCGGGAAATTTAAATTTGGCTGATAGTCATAATATTTTTTGAAATAAGCGTTTTAATTTTATGGTAAATAAACATTAAGCCTAAAATTGAAAATATTAACTGTTTTGCACTAACTATCAATAATGTACTGTAAGTAGAATTATATTTAATTATATTATTGATAAAATAAAATGGGCTTCATATGATGGTTCACTTTTACCTTAAATTAAAATTAAATTTACTAAATTTTGTTAATTTTAAACATTTTTGATGACTTTATAGTCGTAGAATGAAGTTGCTTACGATATAGTGCCATTTTTAAAGTTACTTTAATGTCTTTTGGTTGAAGTGAGTAATAATAATTGCGAGATATTTAAATTTTGTTATTGGGGTAAATATTGGTAATTTTACTGCCTTTAAAAAATTTTGGAATGTTTCATAGGATTTTAATATTTTTGAAACAATTTTGGAAATCTAACTTCGACTTAGAATAAATAAATAACAACACATTTATTTTAAATATAATAAATATTTTATTATTAATTCGAACATACAAATACACATGAAAATAAATAAAAATAATTTTAATGATGGTAAGCGGAATATCCTAAACCTATTTTCGCAACGGGTGCAGCGTACGCCACTGGAGCGGCGGCTACAACTTTTCCAAGAGGTTCACGACGCACAATCGCATTGAACCCGTTATGAGGATCAGCTGTGTACTCAACAATCCTTTGATGACCGTCAGCATCGACCAAAGAATAACTACCTTGGACTACATCGCCGCTGCGAGATTCATGTTGGCTTTTGCTGTCACCTGTCAAACCGTCTTGAACATCATAGGCGTAGGAGTATTGGGGGTTGGGGTCATAGTCGTCCGCTACGACGGTTTTAGCTACGGCTAAGGGGGCTGCGTAACCTAGAGGCGAAATGACACCAGCACGGGCTGCGGCTAGAATTACTGCGAAAATAATAATCTGAAAATAATGGTAACAAATAAATTAGTTTAATATGAATTCCTAGATCTATTTAGGTATACTTTTGCGTTCATGTTGTTTGTTGTTTGGTGCTGGTAGATGGTGTATGCTCTCCTTATCAAAACGGCAGGTTATTTATACCCGAAAATTGTCTTACATAAGAAGGTAAATGGCCCTGAATATTTGGGGTGGAGTCCATGCCAAGTAAAAATAATACTTTCACAAAGCGAGATTGTTGAACTTTAAAATTGATTCTGTTATATTTTTTTTTGTTGGGAAACATTAGGGTCAAGTGTGCATTTAGTAAATATATATATCTTTTGCATTACTTTTGGATTGTTTTTAATATAATGGTGTAGTGTCTGTAAAAATATGTGTACCACTTAATTCGTTGGGTAATAAATTTTTTGAATGAGATAACAAAATCTTAACATACGAGGAATAAATGTAAGCCATATATTATGTATGTAGGCTGCATTAATTGGATTTATTACGTAAAATTAAATCGTAATATAGGTGTAAACAAAATTCAAATTTCCCGCATTTATTTCTAGAAGTTAAGCAGTGAAGCATGAAATTATCAACAGTTTCCCTAGTAGCAAAATTTAAATTTTCCACAATTATTCTTAGTAACTTCCATAGAAAGACAACAAAAAAATTAGTACAAAATCATTGGTAATTTCGTGTTTCAATGTTGAAATTACTAAAAATATCTGCGGGAAATTTAAATTTTGCTACTAGGGTTCCTATTTCGTCTGTGTAGATATTTTAATAACTTCATGTTGATGAGGAAATTTTGATTTATGAACGAATTTAACTGACTGGAAGGCATCAATTAAAATTAATTATATATGACATGGTGTGACGTTGAAAGATCTTGGCATAATTATGAGGTACTTAACATTTAATACTCGAACTAATGTGTAATTAACATAAAAAAATATAAAATAACTAATTTCAAGAGCTAGGTCAAACAGTTTGATCAACCGTTTAAATTATATATGCCACAAAAATGATGTTTTATTACATTTCGTTGAAATTTATTATAACAGCTAATTATAATTTATAATATCGTATGTTTACAATTTATATCACATGCTGGTAAAACGTTTTTATGACATAACAATAATTCTATATGTAATAGCTCAGCAACGTCTGATTATACAAAATATTTTCAGATAATTTTTTGTGCTCTATATCGATCTTGCATCCTCCCCACGCCCGCATATATTACACCTAGTGTAAGTAAAAACGCAGTATACCCAAAAGTCAAAGAGCTCGCT
>RXPK01003448.1:0-104249 GCA_004143645.1 Protaetia brevitarsis
TGAGCGCTAATAATTATTTAGAACATTTAAAGATATAAAAACCCAAGCAACACAAGACGTCAAAAACACGCGCGTAATCCTACTGACTGCGCCACTCAAGAAATGCAAAACATCGACCCCTCTTACGGTAATTCTTTCACTCAATCTCTTTCCGCCCTCGCGGCCCATTATCCTCAGAGCGATACACACCCCCAAATCGCGTAAATAAAACGTAGATTACCCCCGTTAGACCCCGAACTCTCCCCCGTCCGCGTTCCGTCTCTACCGCTCGGAGAATCTACCTTACTTACTTACTACCCAGGGGAGGAAAGAGCGAGACTGTATTTACGCGACTAGGCGGCCTTCCTTACTTATAAATCCCCCGGAATCCGCGCGCATATTAATGAAGTCGTCGCGGTGGATTTATGAACCCCTAGGGAAGCGATTTATTACTGCGCCTCGAGAGGTGTAATTGAATGACCGATTCCCCACCCCCTCTGGTCCCCTAGAGCCCTGGTAGCGCTTGTCCCTCGCGTGAATTTACGACTACCTCACGGTTCGCGGTGCTCCGTACTGTTGTAGACGTTCCCGAGTAACAATGGACCTTCCCCCTGGACGCTTGTGCAGCGTCGATCAAAGCCGGCGTATTCTGGGGATGTGTTTCGAGGGGTATGCTTAAATACTTTACATCCTACTGACTGCGCCACTTGCGCACTTTTACTTTTAAATCCTAAAGGGGTTGTATGATACACCCCTTGACAGCCAAAAAACTCATACACATGACTATTCCAATTTCTCATCTCACTGATAAAGGAACAGCGCCAACTACGCAATTTTTCTTTTTTTCTCAGAGATACTGAGATAACTAAAATTGATATGAAGGCGCAATAGATCTTCTTGGCCGAGTTGCCTTCTTCGAGTTACGTCTGCCCACGGAAAAAAAAAAAAAAAACACTATGTTTCTAAAACCTCATCATTAATTAGAATTCATAAAGGATATGATACTTGGAGTTACTTTTTATAGTGTTACGTTTTTTTTGCTTCGCTTACCTCGAATTAGTTCTCCGCTAGTCTTTTCGACAAGCTTTTGTAACCCTATTTTCTATTTCATAATGTAAACATTATCGTTTAATTTTTGGCTTTCAAATTGTGTTTTCTTTCCTCTGTTAGTGCGGCCTAGCTAGAATTTGAATCTTTTATTCTCATTTACTTACAGTTAATTACTTGTACTTAAAACGGTCTTAGATTTTTGTTTATCTTCTGAAATGCCTGTTTTTGACAATTGAATGACATTTCATCTTGAAGGCTAGGACTGTTTGTTTTGGACATGACGGTATTATCGATTCCCAGGCATCGATTAGATTTGTTTGATTGATCGTGTTCTATTTAGATCTATTTTTTTCTGTTTACATCTTTTCGACGTTAGATGGCACGTCTATGCCCGTATTCTTGTTTTATTTATCTGTCTTCTGACTGGTTGCGTGACGTATTCATTCCTTCCGGCTTCCTGTTCCTTGTTGGTTGTTGTTTAGACGCGTTCTTACGAGCAAAGCTTCCTATCTTGGGAATTATCTTTGGAATTTTCACACATCTGTGGATTTTATTGGAAGTTTGCTTGAAATAATCATTGGCCGTATCTTCGTTTGTGTTTGAAGTGGAAACTTCGTGATTATTACGGCGGATGAGCCCGATATAATTTGAGAATCACGCGTCCCAACGCCATTTCTGTATCTTTCTTCTCTTTCGCTGAAAACCTCGTTATTTAACGTAAGCCAATATGTACTTCCTATTATTTTCACTGACTTGGGGTTTTGTTGTTTTAGAGGTCTTTTACTCCCTTAATTTTAATTTTGGAATCTTCCCTTCGTTTTGTGTGAAATTTTGAACACCCACGTGCGGCTGAGGACTTCTGCGACTTTTTAAGTCCTTCGGAGAACCTACCTTCCTTTGGAATTATACGGACTACCTGGTTTCGGGTATTACCGAGTCAGCCCAGACGCTACGATCTGCCTGTCTGAATAGGAGAGGGTCTCTACACCCCAGTAACAGCTGATCAGGGGAAAGCTAAGTTGCAAGTTTCCTTTTTATTATTATTTATCCTTTTCGTGTATAAAATTTTCAATAGTAGATAACCACCCCCGATCATTTAGTTTTTTATGTTTTCTTACACGATACAAGTAAATTATATATGTTATATCAAGGATCGGAGGGTGCTACATGTTGCTAATTCAGTAAAATACTTCAACTTCAGTAATTCAATATCTTTTTCATTTATTTAACAAAGTCAAAATATTTATTTAAAACATATCGGCCCTGCATATACTCAGGGTGATTTATTCACCACGAATGAAATCGCAGTGAAATATTTAGCTTTGTTCGTTATTTTTGTAAACAGTAACGTTTTCTTGAATTCTAAAATTAACTCTTAGCGAAAGAATTTTCTTTGTATAACTTTGTGTGAACTGATTGCGTTGGCCAAAGCATTCGGTGTTCGAGTCCTACCATATTTTTTTCAATATTTTAATTTATATTCATACTCGATAATAACGTTTAATAATACAGAGTATCACATATTTATTTTCTGAATTTTATGTCAAAAACAATATTTTATTTTCTGAATTTTATGCCAAAAAAAAATATTTTGTTTTCCAAATTTTATGTCTAGGTTAACAACATTTTCCTCCTTTATCGTTTTGTTAAATTTATTAATAAAATTTTAACTGTTTTGTCAGCAAATCTATCCTTTAATTTTTTTATTTGTTGTATGAGTTTTTGCAAACTGCTTTACCCCTCGAATTTCATTTACACCGTGGATTTCTGCTTATCTTGGGGACATGACAGGGTAAGTAATTCTAAGCAGGTGGCGCCGAAATTTTTATCCATCTTGGGTTTGTGTTTCTATCAACCTACTCCCTCGCCGACGAGCCGATTGGCACCCTACATGATTGCCGAATATCATTCCACTTATTCGAAGGTTTGTAAAGCGGAAGTGCATCACCTTTTCTGTTTTTATTTTGAATTCTTGCCTCGCGATTTTTCACGGTACTCTAACGTCACTTTCGGTGCCGGAAATTTAGGTAACAATAGAGCCGCTTTAACGATACTATTTTTGCAATTTCAATAGTTGATTAAAATTCCTTACCACGAGGTATCGATAATAAAATTGAAGACCTTAATCAAACACCTAGAACATGATACCAACGTTTAACCAAATCATTGCTTACCTATTCATAGAACCTTTTTTTTAAATGCCACTTTAAACAAAGTGAACATCGAAATGCACCTATCGATTCGAAAAAAAAAGAACCCCTATCGCACAAAGAAACAAAGACGAAACTTTCTCGAGGCAGGTATCGACTCCACTTCATTCTACCTCATGCATAATTCATTCCAACCCTCCCGGAGAATTATTATTTATTTAAACGTCATATCGATCAAAATTAATAGTCTCTAAACGTAACCTACTCCCCACCCTTATTACTTCCACTCAGGTCGATTAAAACGCCACCCATCCTCCCTCCCTTCCCATGTGCACGCTCCATACCCCCCCCACGCGTACCCAAGGCACCCGAGCCTAAAAATTACCGCCACTTACCCGAGTCTAATCGACGAATGCAAATTCGGCTCGCCCAAATGATGTTATTAGGGCAAATTGGATTGTTATCTTTATATACGCTGTAGGTACACTGCGTGCGCTCCCTCACGACCTCCGACAAGGGTGTCGTGTTCTTCTGTCGTGTCTCGAGTCTATTTAAGGTAACGAAGCGGCGCTGTTTACATACTTTCGTGAAAATATACAAGCGTAGGATGAAGTGCGAAGAATTTACAAAGTGAATACCGGCAACTGTCAAATACCGATTTCATTGAAACTTTACGGACCAAAAGAGTACCATGGTAGAAGCAGCATTATGTAATTTTCTTTTCGCCCAATCGCCCAGTTTAGGGGTACAGCCTCTTCCAAAGTTTGCGCGATTTTTCAATTTTTAGGAATATCTATGCAATTGTAACAGATATTAACCCAGATATGCCCACGGAAGGATGGGATAAAAATTCATCGCAATTTTTTGGGGACGTTGCTACCAGCGAATTCTCAGGGCGTATTAGATAGTAGCAATTTCCCAGAGCATGAGACCAGATTGAATAATAAAAAAAAATTAAAAAATTAAATATTGTTTATAAAAGATTAGTATGAAATAAATAAAATAAATGATTGCAAAGTACCAAAGGATGGGGAGAAGGGATAAATAAAACAACGTTTATAATTATTTCCCACGCTGCGACGTGTTGGAGTCGTTTCGGCCAGTGAGGCGCCGGAGAGGTGTCGGATTGAGCGCCACTGGATTGAGTCAGTTGTTGCCTTCCTTGGCCCGACGCTGTCGCCGGTAACTTTAGCCACAGCCCAGAATGGCTATTTTATCCAGTAGGGAAACAAGGGATTGTAACTTGCAGAATTTTGATTTATTAAATAAATTAATGAATGAAAAGTAATTAAATAAAAAAAAACTAATGCGCCAAATACAATAATTGAATTAAATAAAACTCGAAAAACTATTTAAACGGGTTATATTAACAGTTAATTAGGTGAAGCCAAACATTAAATGATTACAAGTATAAATACACGAAATGAACTGTTGGGAGTGAGGTGTATTATCAAAATGTTGTATTACAAAGAACAAGATAAAATCTACCTGCTCGATCAAGCATGCAATTGAATACGACCTACCCATGTTTTAATGCGAAAAGATGAAAGAAAACAAATTAAAAAAATTTCAAAAGTTACGTTTAATTAAACAAATGAGAGCAAAGACTAAATATCAAAATTACGTTAAATTATTCTGACTCCAATGGTAGTTCGTTACTACAAATACAAAGAAAATAAATCTTAAAAATAACTTACATTTAAAACATGCGCAAATGGGTTGATTGCCACCAAACCCACGGGAGGAACAGGGAAGAGAGCCGGTGGATGAAAGAAGAAAGCCCGTGTCAGGTACGCCTTAGGACGCTGCTTGCGAGATCCGCGTCCAGCGGGGTTCCAGGAGAAGTTTTTCGTCGCCAAAATACAAATAACTCAAAAACGGCTTCGGTGAGTGTTTCCTTTTTGAATCGATATCCCCACAGGGTTACCGAACGGTAATTTTGGTCAAAAGGGGTACGGCAGAGCGTCGCCTCTTAGACGGTTAGGTCTACACACTTAGCGGGCTGGAGAGTAAGTGAAGTCAAGAAGGGAGAGGAATCTAGCTTCCCGCGCTAGCCATTAAGTAGCCAATAGGATCCGAGTATTAAGGGTTTGCCACGTGTCTTGTTTGTGCAAAATTTCTAAACGTTCAAGTACAGGCGCACAAAAAAATGTGCAGCAATTAACAAAAATGAATAAATTCGGGAGCTAATTATGAAACGGTTTAATGAAATTACAAAACAAATGCATCTAAATAGATACTAAAATTTGACAATTTAAGAATTTAGAAAAAGGTCACAAATAAAGCGGTACATTTACAAAAAAACTTCAAGGTCAAACGTGACGTTATATGAAATAAGTAAATAGCGAAATTCTCGGTAACTCGTAAAGGTCAATGAATTTAGATGATTTCAGATAGGATAGTGTACAGTTAGAGAAATAAGAAAGGTGTTTTCAACACGTAACAATGTATTGAAAATGCAATCAATAAAACATATCAGAATTTTTATTTCTATTTTGTTTCAAAAAAGCCAAAAATCTGCCGTCCTTGTTGGGCAGATATGGAGCTATAAAATAAAGTATTATATTTTTATAAAAATTACTGAACACTGCAAGCAATAATTATTTGGTATGATAATCAACAAAACATTTTAGCGTGTAGCCTTTGTCGCATTTTTTTACATCTTTGTTGTCGTTTTTTGTTGGCAATGCGCACATCTGGTTTGTTTTACCTGCGGCATAACGAAATGATCCAGTTTGTCATATCTGATATCTACACCTTCGTTAGCGGATTTATGCCCTTTTGAGGGGCATCCTTTTTTATTCTGCATCAATATACAAGATGCAATTCTTCGTCGAACGACAACAGGTCCAACTCTCCATTGTTTCTCGATGGATGCAACCAAACACTGTTGACGCCATATCTATGCAATGCGCAATCAACGGCATATACATTTTTTTCCTCTTATGCCAACTCTGTAGAGACTCATATTTTGGTCACTGCGATCTACGCCCCCGATGTTGACATTGTTAAACTACAATGCCAACACCATCTTTACAAGACGTGGTTGCGGTACCTAGAGGAATAAACTTAGAACCTATTTATTTATTCAGGAAACTCACCTGCACAAATTTCTTTTCCTTTTGAGAAAATCGTTTCAACAGCATGCACTGAGTTGATACCAGATGAATTTGAACATAATGATACAATGTTATTATCATGCCACTTTACAATAATGATATTCTTCTCCCTCATTTTCTTATAATCAAATGCACCTCTCGCTGCTTGTAGTGAAGAAGTTGTCAAAGAAAATATGACAATTTTCTGTTGGCCACTTCGTTCTTAGACGATCTGCATATTCCAGTACCACTGAGGCAGCTGCACCATATTCGGCAAATTTCTCATTGATCTGTGTAGCAGCACCTTGATAAGGTTCAAACCAATTGATGAACCCTTTGCTAAAAGCGCCCACCCATAACTTATATCCGTAACGAATCGGTTTTCCATGAATATATTGTTTACAGCCATGGCGCCCAAAATAGGGTACCATGGCTTCGTCTGCGGAGTGAGTTTTTTTCAGGGAACTATATTTCAGAAATCGGTCGTTCAGATGCCGAAACAATGGTCGTACTTTTGCATATTTATCACTAGCATCTAACTTTGTATTGTCAGAAAAGTGAAAATTAGACAGGATATATTCGAATTGTTCGCTGAAAGCGATTCAGAAACCAATCTATTAGGGAATGTACTTCTAACTGCCAAAAACAATCTTCTTCGTGGCAATGGAACGTAACCACTCAATATCAATATTCCAATGAAACTCCTAACTTCACTCAGATATATAGGAATGTTTCTATTTTTTTTTTGTTCCGCATATCGATTAGAGTCTTGTACTATTATTTGAAGAATTTCGTCATCGAAAAACAGGGAAAAATATTCTAGAGGAGAAAGATTGGTCGCCTCATTTTCCTGCTCAGAAAGGTCAAAATTCCACTCTATATTGTTTTTTAAATCTTCATCAATCCATTCATAGTTTAGCTTCTTCTTTTTACCAGTGCGTTTTGCTGAAGTGGTTCTTTTTCCAGTTGATTTTAGTGAAGATAGAGGGACTTCATCTTCGGAAAAATAATCATCGTCTACAGTTGCAATACGACTGTAGTTTATTTCAGCTGCAGCTCTCAACTGAGACCCAGGCAGATTACTGATATGAAAATCATCTTCTTCGCCGGAATCTTCATCAGTGACTGCTCCAGTGGCAGAAATTAACATTTCGTAATTCTTCCTCGTCAGTTTCTTCGAGCATTGCCAGTGCTTCATGCAATGAAAAATTTCTGAAAAAAATTGTCGCAGCTACTTTTCAGCCAAATGCGTCCATGATTCATCTAAATTAGTTACCGTAACTAGTGACTTTCAGCGCTTTTGACCGCCCATATCTCGAAAACGGTTGAGAATTGGACCTATGCTCACTGGAAGTGTTTTGCTAATTTTGATACAAGGAATAACCCTATGAAGTTATGCAACTCAACGGGGAGACACCTTGTATATGTATGTATGTATATACATATATAAAACAATGGTTTTAAATTATACATTATGTCTCGTGCTGCATACAATTGTAATTTGGTACAATTTTAGTAATTAATGTAGCTAATGTGTTGAAAATTACTTGCGACGCTTCCAGTGGCCAATATAATAGCCAGTAGTACTTTCTTTGACACCAGAAGGAAGTGAGTTGCACAGTGCCTTGCAAAATATAATTGTCGTTGCTCAACAGAAACAACACGTTGTTCTTTGAAGATTGGAGTTTGACGAACCAGCGGAATCACAAGGCGTAATTTGTGGAAGAATCAGCAAAAAAAAAATGAAGAGAACTTTTCTTGACGATGTCTCGAAGGCGTCAAATATAAATTCAGGAATTTGAAGTCACTACGACAGTTATGAAGATGGGAAGAAGGTGTTAATAGAGGTGGCACCCACACCTCACACGGACAAATTACTGCAACTTCAACAATTAGTACCAAATCGTCCGAATATGCAATCGTAGTCACCCTATGTCAAGCACACTTTTGTAACTATGATTTCTAGACGTTTCACAGTATTGGACCCAGGGTAGATCCCTGCGGGGTTCCCGCTGTAACTAATATTAACTTTATTATTATGGAAACAGCTAAAAAAGTGTATAGAAAGATCTAATATGGTATAATGCAAAATGTAATGCTATATCACTCTAAATTATAATATACAATCGTTTCCACTTGACAGGATTTTGAAATTGGTAAAGTCTTTTCTGATGACCACCACATGCGGTTATAAAGAAAAAACAGTTAATTACATCCTCTAGCACCATCCAATCTCAACCAATAGAGACGATAAATCTTGTTGTGTCAGTATTATCCGAATGCCTTAAGGGGTGTCGACTAGTGCGAGGGATCGCGAGTGCAATTCTCGCTCTGGCCAATTACAGTACCCAGTTTTTTTTTTTCGGGGAAAAGGAGATTTGGTGATACGCGGGTGCCTGATAAGCATCTACTGCAAAAAAAAGATCGAAAAGTGCTCAGATCTACAAACACAATTAAAATACAAAGCAAAATATTAATCAAACTAAAAAAGGTGGATGTGATATTATTTGACACAATAAAAAAAAAATAAGATAAAATAGTAGTCAATGCGTCTATACGCAAAACAACGTTCTAAACTAAAGTCCAAAACATCTTCCTACACTTTACAAAATCCAAATGATAATAATTTTTTTACTGCAACGAAAGCCTCTATTATTTCTACTGATTTCCCATCCTCTCTTCTATTATACGTTCCATACAAAAAAAAAAAAACAAGCCACTAGTAACGGAGCATCGTCCCCATGCAACCACGTTCCACGTCGTTACAGTTAGCACGAACTCCCGAACTTCCAGATAAAGGCAGAAAACCATCCCATCCAGAAGCAAACATATTCCCGCCACACCGGATCTTTTTTCCCTCTACGGACGTGACTCACACAAATCCAGATAGCACCGGGGCACGTACACTGTCGCAACGTTCTTGTTATATACACCATTCTGCGAGAGATAACCTCTTTTTTTTCCATCCTTTCCATTTAGCGAACGAAAAGAGGATTACTGTATTATATAGATATTTGTCTGATTATTATTTATTTTTCCTTCGCAGTGATAATCTATCGTCGAATGGCGACAAGAAGGACGGAACGCAACTGCCCGTACTGAAGAACCTTACGGACTTGCTACTGAAAACGTTCACATCGCAATTCGTATTCCCCGCACTGGGACACGACGATCCCACGCTCAAGAAGGAGAAGATCGGGAAGATATGGAGCAGGTGGATTCCAGCTGAGGCTATGGATACCTTACAAACAGGTGGGTAAATGTGTAAACATAAAATAATCGATCTAATATCTCAATTCGTCAAAGTGGCGCAGTCATTAGGATAATCATCACAACTTTTATATGCACCATAGATAAATTTATCACATTTACAGCTTCAAACCTTGTCCTTCTCTATACGAGATCTAGAGATACGTGGATATAAAATTCCAATGCCTTTTTATCCCGACAACACTACTCGACTCGTAAAAGGATGTTCTGTCAAAGCGCAAGGTCAGGTGTTAAAGCGGTCGTTGCATATAAACATGACTCCCAAAAGCGATTCGAATAACAAAAGCCAGGGGGTTGTAAAATAGCGGCAGGTTAGCGTCGACAATTCTAAATTGCGTACGCTCACTTAAGGGAATTAAATTTAGACCGGAGGATACAGCAGGACATTCTATTTTATTTACACGAAGTGCAATTATCTAAATTGAAACGGTAAAGGGACTTTCCTTTAAATCTTTTATATCAAGGAAATTGAATGGCGCAGTCAGCAGGATCACAACATTGAGACTATATCCAGAGTTAAAATTATCTTAATTAACTTTGTAATAAACTATGTTATCACTGTGAAAAAGTTGCAGTAAAATTACATGTAAAATCGTTGGTAACAAAGTTGCCTGCAATTTTACAGGTAAATTTGCTTCATAAGTAAAAATTCTACCATCTAGTAAATTTCACATGCTGATGTGTTTTTCAAAGATTGTACTGTAAAAATTCGTATGTAATATTTATATGAACTTTAACACTTACGGAGCACTGAAGTAATTTTCATATGTATTTTTATAAAGAGAAGCAAGCAACTTACCTAATTCTTTTATACGCACCTTAATAGGTCCATACTGAATCGGTCAACCAGGGATCAAGAATGAACACGCTTACGCGAACCTACGATTGTTTGTGACGTACATGATATCATTGAGCCAATAATAAGTTCGACAAACGAATAGAATTACCTACGAGCAACAGATAAATAATCAAATAACACAATCACATTTGCGGCGTATGAATTTCGTATTTTCCATGTATATATAGTCGTTTTACCCGAAAATTCAAGTAAAAACAAATAAATATAAAAGATCCCTATATTTTACAGCAAAATTAATATTACTCAAAATTACTTTTAAATGCATTAAATACCCCAAAAAATGTCAATTTTACACTTTTAAGTAAATTTTGCAGAGTAAATACAAAATTGTACATGTTTTTTCCTGTATTTTCCTTTTGAATTTTGTTACATCTTAAACTTACATGAAAAAGCTATAAATTTTACCGAAATTTTTCTTTTTCAGGTTAAATATCTAAAATAGACATGTAAAACAAAATTTACATGATTTATTGTGGTAAATTCACAGCGTTATTACATGTAATATTCCTGATTTACCATGGCAAAATTACTGTAATTTTTTACAGTGTAGTTGAGTTATTTAAATGATCTCGGCCATTACTGAAGATCGGGGGTTCGAACCCCGCTTTTGGTCAGTTGTGGTAATCTACTTTTTTTTTGAAACCATAATGATAATTAGGATAGACATATTTGCTCAGTTGATACATGCCAATTTCCAAAATGAATGATGTTGCCAATGTGAAAAATGACAGGGATAATTAATTAACATATTTATTGTGCTACAATCACCACACACAGCATCATCTTACACAAAAGTTCATATTTTAATTAGAACAGATTGCTTACTATTTAAAACTCATGCATCAATTTGGTTGATGTTGTTGCATGGAGGCAAATGGTAATGACATTCATTACGACTGCTGCCATGTCGACTTTCTTTCTATTTCTCTTTCGTTGTCTTTGGATATTTACATTAAACTCGTAAAAGGAAGCCCTATCACAAGAGCTGAGGTGAAAGTATTGCACACGTAGTTTTTTCATTCTCATGAAGTCACTCAAATTCCTCCTAATGAAAGCTCCTTTCACGAAAAAAAAAGGGTTACTGCATATGAGAAACGATGTTTTTGGAACAAATCACCTGGTAGTACGAATTATAGCAATTTTTGATTAAAGTCGATAAAAAACTTATCCAGTATGCCTACAATGTTTGACTCGTCGATGTCGACTATGAAACACTCATCCTTGGACAGCAATACTCACCATTTTATAACATATTGCGCAAATATGCAAACTCTATAGTCTTCATACCATCGTGTAAAATTCAGTCAACTATCAACGAACTAGTATGCCATCAAATTATAGAATAATTTGCCAGAACATATAAAAAAGCAATAATTCCGTAAGAAAGTTAAGAGAATTTTTATGACAATTCTACATTGCGACAAATAATCTACCTATCTACTTCTATTAAAGATCAGAATTTATACTTCAATGCAAAATAATTTTATGCTATCGTTCGTATATAAAACTGCTTAATGCTTTCAATCATTCTAGAAGTTTTACAGCCGTTTTGACAATAATAGGTCCATTTGCTCAAATTCCTCTTGAATATAAGTGCTTCAACGTCAGTTTTGACGTCAAATCGTTGAGATTTCTACTTGAAATGCGCTTACGATCACGTTCATCTGAAACGCAAGAGATTATCCTACTGACTGCGCCACTTATAATGTTTTTTTTTAAAAAAAAAGGCTGTTAAAATTTGCAAATTTAAGAATCTAATGCCACACCTACCTCCTCATAGCTACGCATAGCAGATGTAGTAACACACGAGGATTATCGATTTCCTTGGCCGGGAGGACGCTGCTTTGTGCCGGAACAAAATCCGGAATACCTTTGACCCGTCTTTATCGGCGGTCATTTATACAATTACGCCCCTTATGCCCCTTTATTTCATTATTTATCGCGTCTATTAGTTACACTTTCCGCAGGCTCGTTTGCGGAATGGCAGGGACATTTCTTTCTATTATCGGTTCCTGTGGGAAATAGCGTTGATCCTCTCTCGTTTCCGCTCTATATACGTAAAATTTAAAATTTAATATAAATCGTAACATTTAACGCGCGAACGTGGATGAGGGAGGGAGGGGCAAGGCGTGAAACCGTTTCCCTTTTCTTTCTCTCGCTTAATGGAAACCTTATCGGGCGCGTTTAAGCCACCCCCACCGTTTCTATTGTTAACGCAGACTGCTGAGATCTCAAAAACGCATTAGGTACGTCTCCCCCTACGTCCTACTTTGGCTTTTTTCAAAGCGCATGGCGCGTATATGTGAGTCGGAATACGTGTATGCGCAACAAAAAGCTTTACGGTTCCGGACTTTGCATTTGAATCTGGGACGGCCATTAATTTGAACGCTTTTTCGCGCGGTATTTTCTTTTTTACGGATTGCTCGCCGAAGAGGGGGGAGCACAGATTTTTCTTCGGCGTTTTTTTTTTGTTTTACACGCGGCGGATTGGGAAAAGAAAGCGGAACTCCCAAACAAAGGGTAGAAATGCATTTTGTGTGTTAGAAATGATGAAAAGGTCTAAAAGTATTTTTCTATTTTTTTTATAGCATTTTCCTTTTTTTTTGTCAAGTGTATTTCACTATTTTTCTAAAATATTTTCCATCTACGTCGTTTTGACATTAATATATCGAATGAAATCCACCATTTGTCAAAGCTCTTTCATGTTATAACAAATGACTTTCCCAATTTTTTAATTTATACAGCTTCAGAAGCATTTTGAATTTGAACATATAATTGTGAAATGGTACACTTTATCGTGCCCTGCGCTATACACCAAAATGTAACGGGTCGTTAATTTTCTTATGAATATTATATTTTTTGTTAAACGCGATAAGAATGATCTATCAATTAATTGAAATAAAAAAAAAACTAACATAGAATCTTTTATCGATCAAAATAACCGCTCTCAGGTCGTGGGATTCTATGAATATATAAAATATAGTACGATCCTGTATACTAAATAACAAAATAAAATAATAAAAGAAATTGATTTCACCTTTGCAATATTTTATTTGAAAGCAATTATACGTAAATAACGATTATTTAGTGGTAAAGATATAATGAATGGGGCCCTTTTGAAATGTTACTGACTGATTGAAATTACTAAATTTAAATAATATACCAATAAAGTTATGTTTTCGACTTTATAAGCTTATAAACAAATAACATTTGCAGCAACATTTTGCGATTTTGCCGGTTCTTCGGCTCTGGGTATGGTCTTGGCGTGGTCGGTATGATTTCCGGCACACACAGCACTCTGGTCTGGACACACTCCAAATTTCCTTCACATTTTTCTATCTTCCATCATTACCCAAATAATCTCGTTTTGTCCACGAGTTTTTCCTTATGAAATTAAATACCAACTTAATCTTCTTAAATGTATCGACTATCAATTTCGTTCTCTAGATGACATTCTTAATCGTTCCGAAAGATTTCTCTCTCAGTGGCTTGCATGTCTTTCATTAGTTTCATCCAAACGTTAGTGTTGGCTTATGTAAAGCTTTGCACAATGCAGAAAAATGGCATGCAGATGTCGCAATTGACAGACATGCATGTTTCACCTTTGCCAAATCTCGTCAGTGTTACTTGGCGACATGTGCATGTAACGTGCAATTCGTATGTATACTTTTACAGATGTCGCCCAGTGACGCTGACGAGCCTTAGCAAAGATGATCTGTTAATTGGGACATCTGTCTGTAATTGAATCAATCAATTAGTGTATCTGCGCAAATTTAATGACTTACTCCAAATTATATTGCAATTTTATTCTTTCAAAAAATAATGAATTCTCACATCTTATAACTCACAAAATATCATTTTGTATATATTCATTTTTGTGTTCTTCAAATCCGAACGAAAATTTAATAGGAAGGAATTTAGGCCATTAGTGACTGTTCGTAATAATAGGAGAGGAATAATAAATGATAATAAGACATGTAACAATCGTAAAAAGTAAATAAGTGCAAACAATAAAAAATAAAACCATTATAGAAATATAAGAGAATTCCTAGAAATAACTTAATAACCGAATAAAAATAAAAATGGCTCTTTTCTCATCAAATTAAAACATCCTTGGTGTTGTAAAAAAATACACTAAAACTGTATTCTATTCAAATAAAACTAAATGCATTCTTCTTTATGAAACTCAATAACTGAAGAAAAATAAAACAAGTCTCTTTTTAAATAAATTAAAAGATGTTTGCAAAAAAAAAAAACTAAATTAAAACTGTATTCTATTCAAATAAAAATAAACGCATTCTTTTCAATGGAATAAATGCTCAAACATATAGCCTCTCTGCTGTTAGCAATATGCAAGCCGATTATAATATTCAAGGCGCACACGTGAAAAGGTTTCGAAGCTAATGCTGTTAGCAACTTCCGTAAATTTTTGTTGTAATTCGTTTAAGTTTTGGGGTCGTTGGTGCTCATGGCCATAAATTGTTTGATTCACACATCCCCAGAGGAAGAAATCTAAAGGTGTCAAATGGGGGGAGCAATGAGGCCAAGCAATTGTACCGCCTGCACTAATAAGGCGATTTGGAAAGGTTTCTCTTGGAAACTGCAGCACGACTCTATGGTACCAGCAAGACGAATTGTGTTGCTGGTACCAGATATGATCTAGATTATTGTGAAGGGCTGGTACAACGCGATTTTGCAATTACCGTTGATTTTGAAAGGACCTATTACATTATCCCACAAAATTCCCACCCACACGTTTAATTTTTGAGGATTTTGTGTGTTCCGTCGAAGAGCAATGCGTTTGTTTGTTTGTTTTCCAACAGTTTGCTGTCCAACTCCAATTTGTTCGGAAATTTGCCACGATGAACAGGGTTGTATTCAACGGCACTGCATACGTTAATGTCTAGTTGTTCTTTTTTTTTCGGGACGGTTGACAAATGGTGTAAACAAGAGCGACTATCAGTCAATGCTCAAAAAACACAGGCTGTCACGTTTACAAGCAAAAGAACGCTAGAAGGCTTACAGCCACTAGTGATAGGAGGTGAACGAATTCCATACGTCAAAGAGGCGAAATACCTGGGAGTATGGTTTGATCAAAGGCACACATGGAATTCACATATCCAAAAATTGACCAACAAAGCCACTATCGCCCTGGGTAGGTGCAGGAGGCTTTGTGGAAAGAATTGGGGCCTTAACCCCAAGATGACTCTGTGGTTGTACACCAGGGTAATTAGACTCATGTTAACGTATGGAGCAGTAGCATGGTGGCCAAAGGCGCGGCAGGCGGGGGCGGTCACAGCGTTGGGTGGCGTGCAGAGGTTGGCGTGCTTGTGCGCCACGGGGGCGTTGAGATTGAAGTAATTCTGAACCTGCCACCAATACATATTTTTGTACAAAGAGCCGCAAGGTCCACAGTACACAGACTCTTGCATAGTCAAGTACCGATAAGTAAATCGCACGGGGCTGACTATAAAAAACTGCTAGACAAACTCAAGGAGGCACCTCTTTTAGGAATGCCATGTGATGTCATGGTTCAAACCCCTAACCTAGATAGGAAATATCAGGTTATAATACCAGATAAGAAGGACTGGGAGGCAGGTGCCCCGGTAGGAGCGGACTCAAACTGGTTTACTGACGGCTCTAAAACGAATTACGGCGTTGGAGCGGGAATGTACACTAAGAAGCCTGAAAAGGCTCTTTCGGCAAACTTCAGCAAAGACACGACTGTGTTCCAAGCTGAGGTTGCTGCAATTCATCACTGTGTCCGAGAGATAGAAAGATGTACCGAACCGGATAAAAGCGTCGCTATCTTCTCTGACAGTCGGTCCACACTTAAAGCGATTAGCTCCTCAAGCGTGGACTCTAAGCTGATTTGGGATTGCGTAAGCGCCCTAAATGAGGTGGGCACCCAAAGGAAAGTAACCTTAGCCTGGCTCCCTAGCCACTCGGGCGTGAGCGGAAATGAGGCGGCAGACGAGCTGGCCAGGCGAGGTTCGTCAAGGCCATTCGTTGGAGCCGACCCCTCTTTCGGCACTACCAAATCGCAAATTAAAAAATCCATCAATGAATGGATATACAATCAGTCCAGAGAGTGGTGGCAAAAATCACCGGGACAATGGCAGGCAAAAGAGTTCCTAAAGGAGCAGAGGCCTGAACTCACGAGAGATCTACTGAATAAAGACAGGAAGACTGTCAAAATGATTGTAGGTCTGCTGACTGGTCACTGTAGACTGAATAGGCATATGTACAACATAGGCCTGGCAAATGATGCAACCTGCAGATACTGCCAAGAGGAAGAAGAAACACCAGTTCATGTGGTGTGCCAATGTCAAGGCCTGGCGAGCACAAGGTTTCTAGTAATGGGGGAGGAGAACCCCACAGCTAGTAGCGACATAAAGAAGCCGCTCTCAAAGATGATAGGTCTAATTAAGAGGGCAAAATTAGAGAGCGTCCTCTAGGAAAAAAGGGGATCACAGTAGATCTGAAAAGGTCGCGGTGAAACAGGTCGATAGGCCACCCTAATCCTAATCTAATCTAATCTAATCTAATCTTTTTTTTCGGTAAGTACCCGTACTCTAGGTCCCCTAGACATTTCGTTGCATTTCAGCCAATTAGCGAGACATAAAGTATTTTCAAATGTATGTACAATATTTAGAATTGTCTACAACAGTTCTATTTTCAAATGTAAAAATGAATCAATCAACGACCTCTTGTGCGCTACACCCTGAATAACACCATTTTATTATTTGAAGCTTTTCTTCATTCGTGTACACCAACAATTTTTAAGAACAGTAATAAAAAATCTTGTGATTAAACAAAATAAAAAAAGTAATTACGAGCTTAAAAGGTTCATCAATATGTACACCTGATTAATAGGAGAGTAATACTGACCACAGCGAGAGATAACTCGAGAAAACGCGACTCTCCCACTAATGCACACCTAATAGCGGCAAGCGGCAACCTCGCTAGAAAATTACTGTAGGCTTATTTCCTATAGCAGGTTGAATTCGTATCTAAAGTGTATAGCAATTTCTTAATGCTTTCCAACAACAGCTACGTGCTACTCCGCCATTTTATTTATTAATTATGATAAAACCGAAAGCAACTACGGAACTAGTATCAGTATTATAACACCATGACGTCAAAGGAATGATTGCGATCCTACTGACTGCGCCATTTTGGTTTTCCTTCATTTTCATCATGTCGCCTACCTCATTCCGGAAAAGAATTCCTATTTCATCCACAAGAAACTACGTTAGAAACCTCTTATACCTCTCAAACAACCGTCTTTCCAGTCGATTTAACATAAAAAATTACCCTCATAAATAATGCATACCGACGCCTCGTTCCCTTAAAAGACCTTACCCACCTCCCCGACTCGTCCAGCTATAAAATAAACTTCACAAAACAACTACGAAAAAAGAATTGCACCCATCCCCTCCCATCGCTGGCGCGCTCACCCGACCGAACAAGGAAAACCTGTACTATTCCTTCACTTTTGTCCAAATCGTTTATTATTTTTGGACTGTGGTCAAACCCACCGTTTTTTTTCTCTCTTTCTTCTCGGCGACCGAGTTGACACAAGCACGCCCGAACATTGGGCGAAGTTGTTTAATATTTCACCGCAAACCAGCCGCAGAAACACATACGACACACAAAACAACCAGAGAGAAAAAAAAGGCTTTGTTGCGTAGCGCAAGATAGATAGCCGGTTGTTCTGAGAGTTTATTATTTAGACGTCAGGAGCATGGCGGAGCGGGCTATAATTTAACTTTCGCCGAAGTTGTACGGGCATCGGGGAGGGGCGCTCGTCGTAATCTAATAACCGATAATACGAGAGAACTGAAACTTTGTTAAAAGTTGGAGGTAGTAGCGGTTTAAGCGAAATCCATGTTGTACACGTCGAACCGCTTAATTATAATAAATGTAATGGATAATCGAAGACTTCGTCGGTTGTTTCAGGTGGATATTATATGATAGAGATCAAGAATAATCGACTGAGGATCATCGTGCTCAATACGAACTTGATGGTAAGACCGGAAGCGGACCAGGAGGCTCAAAATCAATGGGTTTGGCTCACGGAGAAGTTAGAGAAGATACGACAAAGCGAGAAAGTGGTAAGTTCTAAAAGATAGATTCTCTAGAAGTGGCGCAATCAGTAGGATAATATATTTTGGATTGTATATTTTGTGTGTTGACAGTCTGTGGTGATATTAGATTTTTATAACTCCATTTATTAATTAAATCATTGGATTTTTTTGGATTTGTGTTGTTGGGGCCCTTTTTATTTCTTTATAAGTGGTAGAGTCACTTAGTAATTCATTTATTTTGTTTTTGTATTTAATTTTTTCATTAATACTGTTTTATTGATTTGTCAGGTTTTAATATTAATATATCTTTGTTTTGTTTTAAAAATTTTTGGGTTTGGTATATATTTTTGTCTAATATAGACCTATTTCTTTTAGTATTGTTGTTAAATTTATTTTTAAAATTAGTGATAGTATGTAAATATTTCCTCTAAGTGAGGAGCATTTATGACTACATGTATTTAATACATACATTTCAAATAACTACCAAACAAGTAAATTTATCGCAAGGTAATTTTTTTATTGTTTTATTGTTAGTTTCTTTTGTCTGTTAATTAGTTAGTGAATGTTTTTTTTACATTTTAATTTGGTTTATTACAGATATTATAAAAAAAAAGTTGAAAAGATGTCATAGATACATCGACACGCTTATTTGACTAAATAAATAAAATAAAAACATTGCCGCTCCCCGCTTTCCCCCTTTTTTTATTCTTTGCCGTATTAATCGTTTTTTTTATATATACAGGTGTCCCACCGAATTGGGTCATTAGATTTTTTTGAACTTCTAGCAGGAATTTGATTTTGAAACTTGCGGTGTAGTCATGGCCCACTGTGGTCTATTTAAGTAAAATATTTTCAACTTTATAGCACTTTCGGTATACAGGGTGTTGATATCAACTTTCTTATTTTAAATGGAATGGTACAATTTTTATCGGTACAATGAATGTATCGAGTCATTTCATTAGACCGATAAAAATTATACCATTCCATCTAAAATAAGAAAGTTGATGTCAACACCCTGTATACCGAAAGGGACATAAAGTTGAAAATATTTTCCTCAAATAGATCATAGTAGACCATGAATACACTGCAAGTTTCAAAATCAAATTTCTACTAGAAGTTCAAAAAAATCTAATGTCCCAGTTCGGTGGGACACCTGTATATATAAAAAAAAACGATTAGTACGGCAAAGAATAAAAAAAGATTATCTTGTCTTATCATCTGGATAATATATTGATTCATTTAAGCGTAGACATTTTTTCATATAACAGTTAAAAATACAGTTAGTTGTTGCGACAAACACCTACAACTATCCATTTAATTAATCGTTGGGTAGAAAGACTCCAGTGGATTACTAACATCAAAATCAACCATGGAAGCGAAATCCATTCAGTATGCATCACACAATCCCCTCTGAATCACTTCAAACCTGCATTAGCCTCCACATAGCTCTATGTTGTCATCAGTGTGTGTGTCACAAACTTGCTAGCAGTACATATAAATAACAGATCATTGACAAATAATAGCCACAACAAAGGCTCCAAAATGGAACTTTGCGGTACACCAGAGTGTATGGATTCTTCGGTGTCAACGGAATAACTCTTAATTCGCAATCATAATAGTAGTATGGCTATTTATAACCTGCATGAGGATGGAAAATAAGTCATTACCGCGTAAAAAGGATTACTCTTGGATTGAAAGTGATCACTTCATCTCTTGAGTGGAAAGTTGACGTTTCTGCCAATAATTGAAAATATCAAATGTCGGTCCAATACTTAAGAATCTTGTTATTAGTAGACTAGTATTTATTTGATTTTTGACAAATAGATATTGATTTATATAAACAAAGCAACAACTGTATTCGACATGACATACGCATCAATAATGCCAGGGGCCTGTTGCATAAAAGTACAATTACAATTTACAGGTGATATTTTTTTACAATCCGTCAAAATTTGACTTATATGTATACTTTTGCAACGCCTATAAGTCAAAATTTGACAGATTGTAAAAAAATATCACCTGTAAATTGTAATTGTACTTTTATGCAACAGGTCCCTGGTGTGTAGGACAATAGTATTTCTATTTCAAACATATTTAACATACTTCAATTTCAAATATATTTAACATGATCGTAAATAAAATAGTATACTGGCTCCGTGGAAATTTCATTCCTGTGTCGGGATTTGACCGCTTCAAAATGGCCCTTCCACTGTAATGAAACATTTTCCACCTCGCATGTAATATGCTATTAACGTTTTATAGGTAATTTACGTTAGCAGATGAGATAGATCATTACTAGCAATTTTGAGCCGTGTAACAGCATGTCACTAAAACAAAGCTACAAACAAACTTAAACATATTTAATCGAATACTAACCGTGGAATTTTATTCATATCTGTAACGTCTATAAGATTATATGTAAGACTGTAAACATGTATTATGAATGCTTACAGGCGTACAGATAACCTTACAGACGCTACAAATATGCACAGAACGTGATCAGGTGATTAACAGAAACACAAAACGTAACCTCGACTGCTCTAATTTGACACCAATGACCAAATTGAGATTATGTACATGCAATTTTTAGTTTTCTCGGCATAATTATCATAAAAATGCATATTCACAGTATATACCAATTTGGTTATTGTTGTCAAATTGAAATAATTGAGGTTATGTTTTGTTTCCGTTAATCATTAGTGTTTTTTTACATTTTAACAATCGTAAAATTGTCAATATATATATTTTTGACAAATACCCATTGACATATATAAACAAAGCAGCTACTCTATTCAACGTGACATAAATATTGCAGAATAATAGTACATATTTAATTTCAAACATATTTAACATGATTGCGAATGAAATAGTATATTTGGTAGTTATCACTTCCATATATTCGGTGAAAAGTGATGCTTCTGTCAATAATCAAAAATATCAAATGTCAATTCAACGTGCAAATATTTAGTTATTAGTAATTTTAATTCGACAAATCGCTAACCAAAGTATTAAATTGTTGCAGGTACGTTATTTTATTTAAAAAAAAACATCTTTTATGTATGATTTTTGACAAATATATAGGTATTAACAACAAGTTACATATCACACTAGAGTTAGAACTAGGATAGCAAATTTCTTCTCAATATACATGCATTCCTTCTAAAACCTCCTTCCTTTTACGAAAACTAATGTATAAAAACTTAACACAAACTCATATTTTATTTATTATCATCAGAACCTATATTTAAATTGATTGTTTTCATTCGAATTTCCAGTGACATTAACCACAATCGACATATAAAATATGTATAGTAGTTGCCAGTAGTTGCTTTATTTATTGCTTTGTAATGTAATTTTGATTTACATGATTGTTAGTAAACTAGTATACTATTCTCGGTGAAAATTTCATTCCAGTCAACGTGATCATGTGATATTAACGTTACATATTTTACCAATTTTATTATTGCTGTCAAATTGACATAGTTGAGTTATGTTTTGTATAACTTCAGAAATAACGTAAAGCTGGTTTTACACTTGTCAATATTTTCATCAATTTCTAGACTTTAAAATTGATCAATTTGTAGTTCTTGAACTAGAACTTGTTGCGGTTTTATACTTGTCAATAAATATTAGGATCTTCATAGAGATCAATATCTATTTCTTAAAATAGAACTTGCTGCTGTATTACATTTGTCAATTAATACAACTTGAAATCGGGAATATTAGAATCGGTTAGTTTCTTTTGTGACGTTCGGGGTGGTAGCGCTCTGTCACAACAGGGATATTATTGTTTCTTGGAGTGATGTTGCATACTTAAAACAAAGGCGGGTAAAGGTTTGAGGTTAAGCATTCTCTGTCTCAAAGATTTTTTGTGGATTTATGGTGGATTTCTTGATCAGAGATACACATACATATCTGTATTGGTATAACCTGTGGTATAAATGGTATAAATAATGGTATAAATTGTATAAATTTGGAAATCTCAAAGTGACAATTAATTTTGCTTTGGCACTTCTTAAAAAAGTATCCTCTTTTGATATTACGTTCTTAATTAAAGTTAAACACTTGGTGAAAGTGTTACTGTTCATTCTCAAGAAACACTGAAATTGTTCTGGATCTTGTTTAAATTCATGGTGAACTAAGTTCAAATTTCCCTTTTTGGGACTTAGCCATGGTCTGACCCACCACCGTCTTGTTGGTTTCAGAGTAGCTGTAATCTTCATCACTTCGATTAACATTAAGGAAAATACAGTTTTCCTTAACTAAGACAGTCTTTCTTGCTGTCTTCTTGATATAACTTTTTTTATTTTTTACAAGGGCTTTTATACAAAACAAAAAAATATATGTACAATTTAGATACCTCTTCAGAAGAATCAAATAATAACTGCCAATAAATTATTAAATATACAAATAGTAAATATCGAAACTAAAACAGGTGGGTACAATAATACAATGTGGATGTAACCAAATATATATAACATGACCAGAAATATAACCCAACCACAATTGCACAATAGTACTGCCACAGCGAACTATACCTCGCTAACCAGGTTATAACATTAATCTGAGTCAATTATTTTACGAGTACCAATTACGGAAATTCCTACAGAATTGAAGATAATTTGATGCAAAAATAGAACATGTTCTAAGTATGTTAGTTTCTACAACTTGACCAAGTTCTTGAAATCAATCAATTTCTTGACAGATGTAAAACAGTTGGATATCATCTTAAACTTGAACAGAACTTAAACTAGAAATTGAACTTAAAATCGAACTAGAAGTTGACAAGTGTAAAACCATTATTGACATCAAGTCCTCCAAGTTCTAGTTATTGATCTAGAAATTAAAACCAGCTTAAGGTGGATTAATATTGAATAACCAGGAAGAAGAGATGGTCTTAACAACATTACATATATTATTAGTTTATGCTTTGTATTTCATCTAATTATTTATCTACAATTTACATTTTGACAATTACACTCTAAAAAATGATGGTAAATTTACCTTACTGGTATGTGAAAAAACATATAAAATATAAGGTAAAATTACACCAAAAAGAGGGTAAACATCGAAATACCACAAATTAGCTGTAATTTTGCCTGGTAAACCGACTTTGATGGAAAAATATTTCAATAAATGAAGTAATTTTCCCCCACTTGGGGAAATTTGCTTAGAAGTAAGGAAAAATAACATATTTCGTGGAATATTACCCCTTATGTTGGTAAAAATACAATATGGACAATACAAGGGACATGCAATTCTGATTATATATGTGCATCTGTTATTTGATTGGAACACAAAATGTTTAAAAATTTTTTTTTTAACATTGCATTACATTGTGTCGCTTGATCAAAAATTAAACCCGTTACGAGAATGCATTACATAGCCGTCGACTATACAACGCGCAAGCGTTTAAGGTGCGCAGTTTGAATACAAGTGCGGCATCTACACTGATGGCTTCAACGCATAAATGTAAATGGTGTGTTTTTCATTTTGTCTTGCAAATAAAGATTGAGGTAAGTTAATTTTACATTAATTATGTATTGAGATGATTACCATGTACTTAGCTATAACAGCACACATAAATAATAGACATACACCTGCGTATGGATATCTAATATGATATACTGGGAACTTAACCTCAATAGCATTTGCGGCATTGTTGCTACAAGATATGATACATTTATTTAAAGTTTTCAACGTGCAAGTGACACGCAGGAAACTACCGTATCAAACTTTTCAATTTAAACAACAGAAAGTCTTCGTTTTGAAGGAGTCAATTCTTTTTTTTCTCTTTCATTAAACATTTGGAAATATAAAACGACTAGTGTCTTGCCGTTATTGGAGGCTATGTTTTCGTTGTTAAGTGATGATACAAGTAAAATAAGGAAGAGACTATTTTGGTTTTACTCTAGGATTCAATGACAAAAAAAGTAAAGTAAAGTAAACTTTATTTCCAAAAAACCACAAAACTACAAAGGTATTAGGAAACGTCAGAAAAGAAAGCAAAATAAAATTTAATCTTAATAATAATAACAGTAAGTAGAGTAGGTATTAAGCACTTATACGTGCAAATGTGCAAGACCGCAGGACGGCAAATTTGTGTTCAATAGTTAATCACAACATTATTTATGTATATACTAGTATTGCGGGAATCGCCAGATATCAAAAACCGGTTAATCGATTTTTAGTAAAAATCGGTTTTTAAAATTCAGTTTTTAAAATCGATTTTCAAAACCAGTTTCAAACTAAAAACAATACGTATTACTTTTTTAAAAGTGCTATCTATTTTAAATTCGAAAAACCTATTTAAGACGCAATAATCTGCTTTTAAAAACCGGTTTTGATTTTGAAAACCGGTTTTACCGGTTACAATTACGGTTCTTTTAAAGATGATTAATCACTGCATCCAAACCCCGGTTTCACATAAAGAGGCTTCGATTCGCAGCACTATTATCTACATACAATATATTTTTAAATGCTAAATTTATTAAAAATTTTCAGGATAAATCTAAACTTGAAGAAATTGGGGTGAATACACCGTTGATAATATGCTTGGAAGAAGGTATTAATAAAAATGTATTTATTTCATATGCTTTTATTTATTTTTCTTTTCTAGGAAATGTGAAGTCACATTCTTTAATGGTAGAAAGACAGTTATTAGACCCAACAGATTCATTTCGTTCTGCATTACAACAAATGATGGCGACATATTTTAATTTTAAATTGCAGCGCGCAAAAGAGGCTTCTAACACATTAGAAGTTCTGCAGAGGTATTTTTTTTAAAATATACCCTGAACAGGGCAACAAAAATAAAAAAGCTCCAAATCCAAACTCAAATTGATAAGATTTTTTAATGTATTTTGTTAGTCAAAATTTATTTTATGGTTACCTTCAACTAGATCTTTGCATTATGAATACAACCAATTCTTAGTAACTATTAGCTTTTCTTATCGACCTTTCTCCCAAAATGTTTACTCTTTAAAACATTGCTTATTGAATTTAAAAATTTATTGAAATTATTGTAAACTCTCGGTAATCTAACTAATCAATATATCTTTCAGAAATTATTAAAATTAAATCTAATATTATAAATGGTATATTTTGAATATTTAAGTGGAGAATCTGCATTAAGTTCTAAATGACATAAACATGTTATTAGATAACTGAAACTTAATATTTCTAGATGATAAAACAACATAATAATCAATATTTCTAATTTCTTTGTTGTTACTCTAATCTATACATTTAAAAAAAAATGTGGTAAAATTACCCCAAAAATAGATGGCAACTGGGCTACCGCCTATTTTTGGGGTAAATTTACACCTATAGGGGATTTTTCACATACTGGTGGAATATTGCTTGAAGGTGTGGTAAATCTACCTGAAATTATTCCATTCCATTAGGAATATTACTTTAGAGGTGTAAATTTACCAGGGAAAATTACCACACTTTCAAGGAATATTCCACAAGCATGTGAAAAATCCCCTATAGGTGTAAATTTACCCCAAAAATAGGCGGTAGCCCATCAGTTGCCATCTATTTTTGGGGTAATTTTACCACATTTTTTTTTAGGGTGTAGAATTAGCGTGCTAAATGACGTAGCACCTCGCTTGTTAACTTGTCCTTTTTAAAACTGAACATAGCAACATTATAATATTCTCCGAGTTAAGAAAAAAATCTTTTAACTGCCAAAATTAGTACACAAATTAAACCGTAATTAAAATTCTACCATATTTCAATTAAATTCTAAAATCCTAACCGCTTTTACCAAGCCTGGAAAAGAGAGAATTCTTAACTGTTCTTTCATCTCCCTAATTCGGCCTCTTTCCTCTAACATTCTGAGAGTTGAATCATTAGTTTGAGCACCGCAGGCGCGTCTAGCAGCCGTTTACTAATTATCGAATTTATAAAATATTACGACGAATAACGTAATTACGCCCGGGATCCGACTCGTCACAGAGCGCCCGTCCGCGTTTAGTAATTGCAATTAAAAATTCTTGGTGTCGCAATTACGAACCGCGACTTTCCCAAGCCACCTTTTACGCGGGAGACTTCCGAGACGGCTAGACGCAATTAGTAAACTACAAAGGGCCGTGGCGTCGCATCGCATCTCTTCTCTGGATGTCTCCTCTTGCCTTCGTTATACGTATTATGCGCTTTTGTTTGTGCATCGCTGCGTTGTCGTCATCGTTGTCGATTGGCGTAACAGTTTCTGATGCGGCCGGGATTTGGGGCGACCGACGCCGACGTCGCGACGCGCCATTACCTCGATTGGGGCGCTCTGCCGGGTCGGGGCTAGATCGAGTATAGTATGTAAATTTTAAAATTAGGCGATTTGCAAGTTAAATTCGGCGCATAATTCAACGACAGCGGCGCTGTGGTTATACGAAGCGGTGGAGTTGCAGTGCCACCTAGCGGAGTGGCTGTTGTAAGTATCGGAATTAAAGTATAAATGGCTGTAATAGAATCAACTAGATTGACGCTGGAAATGAAACTGTACGCTAAACGGTAGATAGCGTATAGATAACGTCTAATATTGAATGTGACGCGTAGATATCTTTTAAAGTAGTCACGAAATAGCTTCGGGAAGATTTGTAAAACCACAAAATATAAAAGTAACTTTGTACATATTCTGCGGTTGAATATTTTAATGGTACCATCTTTAAGGTTCATCTTCTAAGCTTACTGAGACAGAGAATTAATAATTCCTACATTGTACATTGACAAATAATAGAAGAAACAAAAAGGGTAGTCGAGTGTTACATCATACCCCATGGGTGGGTACAGTTGTAACAAGGAGTGGGGTAAGATGTAACAAGTGAAAAAAAGAGAAGTTTGTAAATTAATATTTTATTTATTTATTAATAATTATTTTTTAGAATACTGTGAAACTGTTCGGCAATGTTTTCTTAGTTGCCCTAAGATTTTCACATTCTTTCTCTTAGCTTTTTCATCTGCAAGGCTTCGATTGTAGAAAAAAATATTGTTGTACTCGATATATATTAACGTCACAATAATTTACAATCCTGCTAATTTGACAATGTCATGACATTTTTGACAAAGTCACATATCCAATTTATTATAAAAAAATTTAGCGATTGTAGAAAAAATCATGTATGTAACTCGTTGCGAAAGAAGTGTTTTAGACTCTTGACGTGTTGACCAACGCGGCTTACACCTCGTTAGTCAATATCACGTCTAAAACACTTCCATTTCGCAACTTGTCACATAAATAGTTATTGTAAAATCCGCTTTACAGTTCTTGCTTGCAATGAAAACTGCGTGCAACAAAAATTGCCCGCAGCGCATTCAATGGATTTAGATCAGCTGAGTGCAATTTTACTTGCATTGCATGTGCAATACACAGAATAGAACATGCGCAATATTTATTGTACGCAATTTAAAAAAAAAATGGAAACTGTAAAGCGGCATTAACAAAAATATTTACCATTTGAAGGTGGGGATGGTGGTAACAAATATTGGATATGGATGTAACAAGTTGTTACAAATATCCCCACACCCCCTATTTTTAAATTTCACCTATCATTAAACACCCATCCGCTGCAATGAACCGAAGTTCACTGTGAAAGCAGCTATGAAGCTCTACTTTATGCTAGCCAAAGATGGCAAACTTACATTGACTGCTTAATGATTTATAATCAATTAATTCGAGATTGAAGAAATTACTAAGTTACCTAAAAAACAGTTTTTTCTCCTTTTCTTTTCTCAAGTAGACCATGTGCCATGTCAAACTACTAATGACGGATATAAAGCGTCACCTAGTGATACCATTCATAAACAATTATATCTGTCATTCCACTTGACATTCGCTTTGTTACAACCATACCCATGTTACAACTTTACCCACCCTCCCCTACAGTATTATCATGTGCTTGTAATTTCATTTTTAAAGACATCTGCTTTCATACTATTAAAAGTCGTTTAATTTCACTTAACATTTATAAGTTAGAATAATTTAAATTAATTTGATTGCATTTTGTTTCAATATTTCTTTGGATCTTGTAAATAACAATTTTTTGCGCGAGGATTCGACGCTCGCATAGAAATTCGTTCCATTCGGGCGTAGTTGTTGCAAAGCGTAGACATTTTAGTGTGAAGTTTAAAAGATCTAGGTAATAAATTAAATTTAGTTATATATTTTTCTGATATATCGTTCGCCTTTGTCTGATTTTAATGTATTTTTAGACAATCTAACCTTACTTCTGGATAAGTTACATGACGAAAACAAAATTGTAATTCTGGGTGGCGATTTTAATGTTGATTTTTTGTCGTCATCTAACTAACGAGCATTAGTACTTTCCTTACAATAATATAGAGCCAATACTTATCTTTCTTTATTTTTGTATTCTAAATTTAATCTTACTCTGTTTACTATTGCTGATGCACGTCAACTCATTGTATATGATTGTCAAATTGTAATTTTCACTTTATAATTATTTGAAATCCATTTCGTTGTTTTTCAAACTATCTTCAATATTTTTTACAGTTATATATTTTAAACATTATATTATTAAACTTTATTTTGAACAAAATTCTTGTTGTTTGTTGTTTGCTGAATCCTGGCTTCCTCGCTGTTGGCCACAGCTGGCGCCCTTTTTAGAAAAAAGCAAAACAAATCAAGAACCCACGCCCTTGCTCACGGTTCACGAGCGGCCGGATCATCACACCGATATTAGCTGTACTATCTGACAAGTTCGAGTGTTGCACCCTATATCATATCTGCGTTGACAAATATGTTGGAATTGTATACATATGTCGTGAATAATAAAGGGTCCAAAATAGAACCCCATGGTGGCAAATAATACAGGGTATCCCACATTTATTTTCCCACATATTTAGCCGACAAATAATTAAGATAAAAAGTTTCAACAAAATCCAATGGAATTAGGACCACATTGAACACAAGGTTCTAGTAACTAAAATTAAATGTAATTATCTATATAAACCACATAGCACTAATAACCAGATCAAAAAGCAAACTAGAAAAAATATTCAGCAACATGAAAAAGATCGCGAGGTTATATGGGCTAAAAATTAATGACGATAAAAGAAAGTACCTAATAATGAAACAAGAAGCAACAAATGAACGAAGATATAGTGAATTTGAAACAAATACATATTACTGTAGCTTGCCCGCGTTACCCCTGAATGTATTTTAAGTTGCCTAGTTTCAATGTCATGATTTTTCCGTTTTGCTGAATCATTGTACCGAGATTTTTCACAATAATGGTTATTCTTGTATAAGTTTAGGTTAAGAAGTAATTATTTGTTTTAATTTAATTTAGTGTTAAGTTTTTTTTAAATTAATTCTATTCAATTGGTTGTCTAGCGTTCGCTAGTTTGTTTCTACGCCTATTCTATTAGATTTTTGTCGGTGATTTGTGCGTTTGCGTTGTTCGTATTGTTACGATTGCGCTGTAGAATTTTTGTCAGGCAGTTCCTTGGTCGACTGTTAGCGTGAGTAGACGTATTTTTGTAAATCATTGTTGCCATTTTGTAATCCATTTTGATTATAGTAAATTTCGTTTCGTTTCTCTAAAAATTTTGTTCAGGAATTCAGATTGTAATAATTGTTAATATATTGATGTGTGCATATTATAGATATACGATCATTTATTATTTGTGTGCTGGAAGATATATTTTAGTTGTAATTTTCTCATAATATTTTTTTAACCCTAGTAGCATTTACCGGGAAAAGAAAATCCAATATTAGAACATAAAACGGATGCAAAATATAGACCGGGAGAACGAAGTTAAATATCTAGCCTTGCCCTAGACAATAAACTTCTATGGAACAACATGAACTTGAAGTAACCAACAAGGCCAAAGAGCTCTGATGGTGTGCAAGAAACTTTGCAGGAAAAATTGGGGATGCAACCAAAAATACTGCTTGGATTATACAGCGATAGTGAGACCGATATCACCTATGCATCAGTAGCATGCAGCAAAAGAACTAATCTGGCCACCGCGAGAATTAATCTCTCGAAAGTGCAAGAATTAGCATGTGTATGCATAAGGGGGCTATGAGAACCTGCCCAACAGCATCTATTGAAGTAGTATTGGATCTTGCCCCCTCCACATTGTATAGAGGCGTGGCGAAAAGAACCGTACTAAGATGGTCAAGGAAGAAATGATTAGGCATAGGCTCAATCTCCCGACGATGATCAAACCTGGGATATGCCCGGGAATGATTTGTTAAAAAAATTTAGCTTTGTGAAGGAATTACCACAAAGCTAAGTAACAAGAGCGAGTGGGATCATAACACCATTCTGAACTTGAATAGAAATGCCATCAAATGGCATACTGCATGGCTCAAAACGGCGGAAGAACTGAATAGGAATATATGGGCCTAGAACTACATATTTCGAAAGCTTGGGAAAATACCAAGTATATTTCAGGCGGAAATACACGCTATTGAAGATGTGTTCAGTTCAATATGGATAGAACTATCGGAAGCAGAGATATCATCATGTCTGATAGTCAGCAGCCATCAAGGCGCTGAGCTCATATGAAATCAGCTCCAAGATGGTCTGGGAATGCTTAGGGAAACTAAATGAGCCTAGGCAAAAGAAATAAAGTAACTTCCCTGTGGTTCCGGGTCACACAGGAGTGGAAGTAAACGACCCTAAGCGAATAACCCGCAAAAAAGGCTGGAATGCCTTTTTGTAGGGCCTGAACCTTCTGCGGGTTTAAGTAGCAGTACCATCGAAGAAACTAAAAATCGAAAGTGGAGCAGAGAAAATCCAGTTATTGGGAAAAGTCTCCAGGAATGAAAGGCAAAGTAAAATTCTTCTGGAACTTATAACCAGCAGATGTTTACAAGAATGCATCACCTGAGTAAGAACAATGTTTCGCATTTTTAACAGGAATACTTTCAGGCATTGTAGACTGAAAGGACACCTGAAGTAAGCTTGGATTGGGAAAGATCCTGAATGCAGATTCTGTGGGGAACAGGATGAAACACCCATCATCCCTCTCAACTGCGTAGCACTGTGCACTCGAGGGCAATTTCACCTGGAGCATGTGAAATCGAAGAGGGAGACTTACCTAGACTGGGGCCTCTGACAATCCTACACTTCTAAAGGGAATAGGACTGGAAGGCCAGCTGTAAGCAGCAAGAATAGAGGACACACTAGACCTTTTAGGGTCGCATGTAACACCCCCCATTTACTTACATTACATACATACATACATAGAGCATATTTATGTATAAATGAAATTATCTTGGTCTAGAAAGTAAACACAACTCTATATGCATGGTTCGACCTGAAAATATAGAGTAAAATTTTATTACAACAGTGAAACTCGTACAAAACGCGCACACGTCAAACGTACCAGGTGTTTTTTCTCACAGCACCACCATTCGCACCATACTGATCTCACCCCCCCCTCTTCTCTCACACCGCACCCACATTAATGTGTCTTTACACGACGTCTGTATTATGAACCAACCGCTTACTGCAATAACACTATCGATATCGCCTCCATGTGTGCGGGGGAATATGGGGCGTACCGTGCCAACGATAAGCTGTTAATGCCGCCGATGGAACGTAATCGTTACATGCATATCTTTGGACGTGCTAGGCGGCACGACGCTGTGTTTAGTTCCATTAGGGGTTCTGGAGGGCGATTCCAGTTATCGCTGCGCCGTGTTCAATTCGCAAAGGTTAACGCTAGTTGAGGTAGGTACAGTATCGCTTGCAGATGAAATCTAACGGTGGATATGCACGCAATGTTGCTGCTAGTCGGACGTGCTACACTACGACGTGGCGTTTTAGATGTGTTTCGCGAAGTTCGAGTCATATCTCGGTTGTTAAATTTGCCGATAATGTTTTACGTTAATGAGACCTAATCGTGTGGCGGAGAAGATTACTTATATTTGTATGTCAAGTTGACATACAAATATAAGTTGTACCATTGTTTATATACATACTAGTTAGTCAACCTTATGGACAAAATTGTTAACGGATTTTTGAACATTTGGACAAAGCGGTAGATAGCAGCCGGCGTTTGGTGCCCATTCTCGATTTAAATATAAGCTTTATAGTCAGACTACTACATACAAGATGACCCTCTTACGCGTCGGCAAAATATATTTAATTGCAATAGCATTGCAAGGTCCGGGGAAAAGAGAGGGTGGATAGGCGATGACGTTGTGATGACTCGCCACGCGATAATTCTCGTGTTTACATTGAAATGTTTGTTTTATTAGGAAGAATAAATATTTAGTATGATACTTTTACTCTACTTTATTTTAGTTTCTAATTTAATGTTATGCTCTATATATGTGTGTAGTTCTAAGTTTTGTGTTATATTTATATAATATTTTTTATTTGATTTACTTATGTTTACTATTGCATAATAGTAGAAATTCGTTTTTCATTATAAAAATAAATATTTAGTTTGGGAGTACAAATCGCCATTTAGAGCATGATTTGTGCGTGTTTGTTTGTTTAGAGCAAACAAATCCAGATCACAAAGAGGTTCCTCTTTCTGCTCGCGATCCGACGTCCGAGCAATTACGAGCAATTTGTGCAACATAACCTAATCGCGCTAACACCGTGTTGTAAACTGTCGTTTGTAAATGTAATCCGATTTATACCTGCATCAAATATGCACGATATGGATAATATAATGATGCCAATGTGATTGATGTAAAGAACGATCATTATATTTTAAAAACTTCACTTGGTAGGTACATAAATACTAGTATATGATGCATTTTTATTGTAGTCTAGATTCATTAGTTTGAAAAATTACTTTTACTTTTCCTATTCATAATAGCTGTGACAATAAGTAAATAATAAAATTAAGGTTATATTGCAATCGAGCGCGTTTGTTTGTACCATCTTTAAATCCAACTCTAAGACGCTCTCAAGTTACCTTGATGACGTCAGTAGATACTGCTCCAAGCACACAAATAAACAAAGCTATTAAAAACAGCATACATGATGACGCGTTCGCGCTCTTTTCTCTTGATTGGCTGAAAAGTTACGATGTAACCTTGTATATACAGATGTTGCCCCCAAAGGTTACCTCGTAACTTTTCAGCCGCTCAAAAGAAAGAGCACGAATGCGTCATCATGTATGGTGTTTTTAATAAGTAAAGCGGTGCATATATGTAAAAATAAATGGCGATTTGTACCCCTAAACTACATATTTATTCATTATATAAAAAACGAATTTCTATTATTATATAATAGTAAACATAAGTAAATCAAATAAAAAATGTTTTGTGAATATAAGAAAACTAAATTAGAACTAAGAAAAAGTCAAAAAGTAAAGTAAAATGGTACATACATCTAAAAAAAAATAATGGCCATGACAATGCTAAGCTAGGTAAAGACCGAGAAAATAGAAAACTTAAGATAGGGGAATACGAAATTCGAACAAGTCCAAAGATTTAAATACTTAGGGGTCGTGCTATCGAGCACTGGAGATAGGAAAACCGAAATAGCAGAAAAAATTTTAACAGCCAATAGAGTTTTTAATGCAAATAAAAAATGTCTACAAAACTAAGCATCTACAACTCGATTATAAGACCAACGATGATGTATGGAGCAGAAATGATGACCCTTACAAAGAAAGACGAAGAGGACCCAAGGATTTTGGAAAGAAGAATAATGAGAACAATCATGGGACCGGTGGAACTAGCAAACAACGAATATAGGCAAAGAATGAACTACGAAATATCGCAAGTACTACAGGGAGAAGATATAGTAAAGAAAATAAAAGCACAAAGGATAAAATGGCTGGGTCACGTATGGAGAGTTGGTGAGACGGCTACGACATATTTAATGTTACGGTGGGAACCTGGATACGGGAGAGGACCAGGAATATCTAGAACAAGATGGTTGAAGGAGGTTGAGGAAGATTTGAGGAACATAGGAGTGACCAATTGGAAAGAGAAAACTAAGAATAGGAAACTATGGGCAGAGATTAGTGAGAAGATTTGAGATATAAGCTTAGGAAGTAAGATGGGGACTGATCCACCCCTTTTTCACGCATCTAGAAAGCTTTTTGAAGCGGCGCAACTCCTTGGGAGTGTTTTTAGCCATTGTATATATACAGGGTGTAACAGCGGTAACGCCGTGGTCTCTGGTGGTCAAATGGTAACAATTTTTGAAATATTGTATATTATGATATATCTAGGTGGATCAGATCTACAATTTAAAAATAATATGCAATATACAGGCTGTTCCAAAACTTAGCAGTACATCAAAGTTATATTTTTCTTAATAGAACGCCCTGTATTTTATGGCATTTTTGAAGTGTATACTAAAAACTAGAACAATTTTATTTAAGGTTGCCTATACCTGATTTTTATAGTTTATGAGATATTTCAATTTGTTTAAAAATGCAATGTTCCAAAAAAAGTCTAGTATCTCGGAAACGAATTAATTCAGAGAAGTGAAATGAAAACCGTAAATGGCAGATTCTTTGGCTGATTGAATGCGACATTCAACGTTGTCCAGTAGTCTACAGGATGTTCAAGTACCTAAATCAATCTTTGTGAATTTTACTCGTGCGCAACTTTGTTATTTTAAATGGAACACACAGTATATTTTTACGTTGATAGAGAAGAATTTTTATTTTCTTTAAACCAGTATTAGAGGAGTCCCTATACCCATCTCGACTAGTTTTTAAGGTATTTGGGTTTTTTAAGTGGTTTAAGTAAATTGTCATTATCTTACCTTAATTTAATCTAGGTAGCTGGTGATTTTTTTTGAATGTGTCGATTTGATATGTATCCAGTTAGCACAATGAAAGCATGCTCGTTGCAAGAAAGAACTGATATGATTTTAGTTATTGGTGAGTGTCAGGAAAGTTGCTTCCTTGCGTCTCGGGTGTATGCGCAGAAGTACCCTAATCGAAAACATCCAGATAAAAGGGTATTTGAAAAACTGTTGAACAGATTGCGTGCCACAGACAACATTGCTTACATAAAGGGACATAAAACAACAATTGTAAGCGAAGAAAATGAATTTGTGGTATTAGGAGCAGTCATTGAAGAACCGCATGGCAGCACAAAAAATATTGCTAAGAAATTGGATTTAGGTCACATGACTGTATCTAGGATCCTGAAAAAACACAAATACCATCCCTACCACGTTCAACACCACCAAAAATTATACCCTATGGATTATGAGTGAACAGTTGATTTTTGCGTGTGGGCGCTCGATAGACACGCAGAAGATAATGAGTTTTTTAATTATGTTCTATTCACTGACGAATTCACATTTCATAATAACGGACTAGTAAACTGTCACAATTTCCATTATTATGATACCGAAAATCGTCATCTCTTTCATACCTTGGATCGGCAGCATAGGTGGAGTTGTGTGAACGTGTTTGGAGGCATTATAGGCGATCATGTAATTGGTCCACATTTCTTCAATAGACACCTAAATGGAAACGAACTTCTAAGCTTCCTTAAGAGGGACTTTTGTGCCCTTTTGGAAAACATTCCCTTAAATATTAGAAACCGGATGTGGTTTCAACTAGACGGGGCTCCTAACCATTTCAAACGGTCCGTCAGAAACTAGCTTGATAGAAAATTTCCTAATAGGTGGATCGGAAGAAATAACACCAAATATGCTGAGGGACGTTAGAAGAGCATTTGAAAAAAGAGCTATGTTGTGTATTGGAGAAAATGGCAATTATGATGAGTGCTAGTGCCTTTCCGTTTATTTTATTGCGTTTTTTTTCTCTTTATTTTATGGATACATAAAAAAATCCCTTGTTATTACCTTTTTATATCAAAAATAGTACTGTTAACTGTTGTTTTTGTTTTGAGTTTGTATTAATACTTTCTAAGCGTTTTATTGTATATTTTTAGTTAGGTAAATTATCAAAATATTTCAATCGTGCCGTGCCATCCCGACTAGTACATGAAAGCATACTCGTGCAAGAAAGAGCTGATATGATTTAGTACGGCTGCGAACAAACTTTGTGAATTTTATTCGTCCCTAACATTGTTATTTTAAATGGAACATCCGGTGTATGTTTACAGTGATTTATTTAATTAATTTTACTAAGTTTCTTTGAATAGTAAAATTAATTAAATAAATCACTGTAAACATACACCGGATGTGCCATTTAAAATAACAAAGTTAGGGACGAATAAAATTCACGAAGCTTGTTTGCCAGCAACTGAATCATATCAGCTCTTTCTTGCAACGAGTATACTTTCATGGTACTGACGGGATGCACGGCAAATTGACATATTCAAAAAAATTACCAGCTACCTAGATTAAATTAAGACAATGACAATTTATTTAGACCACCTTCATTCATCATTCATTCATTCATTCAAGTTAGGGTGGGCACTTGATGTCCGGGCACTTGAGCTTGATGCTCATTGTACCATCCCTATTGATTCTCTTATTTCCACTCGAGCAGCTTGGTGTGCTCTATAAAGCCAGTATCTTGCCCAGTGGAAACTTGAGGACCTTCGAGGGCTCCAATAGATCTCTCCCGAAATATTTCTGCCTGAGTACCTTTAGTTCCTCACATGTGCAGATTACGTGTATACTCGTTTCCTCCTGTAGTTTCGCATCTTCTACACCACGGTTCGCTTACACGCTGTGTTGTATAGATGCTTTTTCATGAGACAGTGTCCAGTGACCCAACCCAGTAATGGTTTTAACTTCTTTCTTACTGCGCTTGCGTAAGTTATCAGAAGAAACACCATCCCCATCCCATCAGCGTTTGGTATGGAGTTGACCTTCAGTCGACCTCCATTTCTTTGTATTTCTTTATCTGACCAGTCCAGATCTCCCTTCTTGCGGAATCTTTTAGTAATCCCAATGCGGGCTCTGGACCCATGAAGTGTCTCTTAGAGCCCTCCTTGGCTAGTTCGTCGGCTATTACGTTGCCCTTTATATCCTCATGTCCCGGCACCCAAATCAGAGACACCGTGTTGTCTCGTGCCAGTGCATTGAGGGATTGTTTGCAGTCCCTAACTAGTTTTGACCTAGTGAGACTGCCTTAATGACAGCCTGGCTGTCAGTCATTATATTAATTTTCCTCCTCATGTAGCTCGCTTTTGCAATCATTTCGGCACAGGCTGCAAGGGCCACCTAAAAAAATCCAAATAACTTAAAAACTAGTGGAGATAGGTATAGGAGCTCCTAATACTGGTTTACAGAAAATAATAAATTTCTATCTATCAACGTAAAAATATACTGGGTGTTCCATTTAAAATAACAAAGTTACGCATGAGCAGAATTCACAAACTTTAACTTAAGTTTTTGAACATCCTGTATACTACTAGAAAACGTTGAATGTCGCATTCAATCAGCCAAAGGATTTGCTATTTATGGTTTTCATTTCACTTCTCTAAATTAATTCGTTTCCGAGATATTAGACTTTTTTTGCAACAATTGCAAACAGTTATGCGGAAATCAGGCATTTTTGTGCTGTGGGACAAAAATGCTGTGACTAGCCCAGATGTATATTAACATAGTGTGCCTCCCAAGCACGCTCAATAAAAGAAACGCAATCTGGTAGCGCAACGAATGTGTGTTTAGGACACTTCTGCTGGCATAACTACGGCGTAGACACATTATTTATTAGCGGGACAAAGCACTTCTATCCCTGGACCACAGACGACAACGTAGCGAAAGGAGTTATGACCGTTTTCCATGGAAGGGAACCACCCCCTTCCATGGAGGCACCGTTGGGACTGTCCGGCGCCGCTTTTAACGACTTCGTTATCCGCTCTGGCTTGCTGGCCGGTTGGTCGAAAGCAAAAACAATTAAATCAGCCGCCGGTCATTGGAAATCTCCGTAGATAACGAACTCATTAATTCTCATTTGCCGTAGCCGGTTCCGGCGGCACCATAATTGGCAAACTCTCGGAGTGTTTGTTTTTGGTGGGAGAGGCCTGCCCCGATCCCCTCAGCGGCGGCTGGAGCGTTGCACGGAATACGGGCGCATTATCAAACGACGGCGCAGGGACTGGAATCATAACTGAGTTGCATGCAATGGAGAGGAAAATACGAGCACGGAAAAAAAGAAGAAGCGAAGTTGGGGCGATGATGAAGCGTTGAAAGTTTGCAACGCTTGTCTAGTCGTAGTCGGAAAAAAAAGTGCACCGACGATAGAGAAATAAAAGGAACAGTTGTTGATGTAATTTGCGAGAGTGGTAATAAAAATAGGCGAATATCGCGAAAGATAATCTGCAAGTTTTCAACTCCTTAATTGGGTTTCAACTACGCGAGGCTGAAAGGGGATTTTCCCTTGTTTATTAAACTGCAATAAAGGCTACTTGTGGAGAAGGAGTAGAGCGATTTTATTTGTTGAAATATCTAGGAGTACTGCATAGTCGATTTTATTACACAATTATTGATTTAACAGTTAATTGAAGTGATTCCCGTTCTAAACTCCCTTACAAGGGAACACCGGCGGGTGTCCCCCTCCGATTTCGATGAAACTTAACAGATTGAAAGAGTATCTTAAAATAAGAGACACGTATTTTTTTTTATCGGCGTATCCGCACGATTTTGGGGTACAGCCCCCTCCAAAGTTTGGACGATTTTTCAATTTTTGCAAATATTTCCTAAATTATAACAGATATTAAATTTTCTTCTTAACATAATTTGCAGCATATTGCATGGCCCTAAGGGTGGCGTCATCCGTATTCGCAAAAAGTTAATAACGGGGACGAGGTACCCCGTACCCCCCATTTTTTTACATTTTTTTCTTTTTCTTATTCATCAAAAGAAGGCCGATTTTACATAAAATACGATGATGTATAACAAGTTTAGAAAATTAATAATTGTAAAAATAGAAAAATAATAATAAAGCTTCAAAATTAATAAACTTGTCTATTGATATAAATCAAATGAACAATAACAGAAATAAGTTCTTATCCTTAACATAATTTCCAGCATAATGCATGGTCTCAAGGTAGATATCTTCATAAAAAACTAATAACGGGGACGGGGTACCCCATACCCCCGCATTTTTTTAATAATAAGTTCATTCATCAAAAAAAGATCGCTTTTACATAGAAAACGGTGATGTATAATAAATTTAGAAAATTAATAATAGTAATAATAACTCAAAATAAATATATGCATGTGTCTATTGTGAAGAATTTGATATACACTTATCTACGCATACGTGAGTTTAATTAATTATTCAGTCACTTCAGATATAATTGGTAATTTGCATTATAAATTTAACGCGATAAAGGATCTGGTGATTAATCATATTATTATATAGATAAAAATAAATCCCCGAATGCATTGTAATTAACTACGAACGTTTAAGTGGTCACGTCTGCATTTAGGAAATAGGTATATAAGACGAGTATTCCAAATGAGAACATTAGAAGTCGTTTTTCGTGCAGTGTAGGTCAGTACCTATAGTTTCGCACAATGGCGGTCGTAAATATAGCAAATGTGTTGAACATGTTACATGCAACGTTTCAAGTTACTGACATCGCAACAATTCCTTTGACACCGCAAGAAAGTGAATTGCATGATGCCTTGAAAAATATAATTGTATCTGCTCAACAAGGCGTCATGTCCTCCTTTCAAGATGTAACGGGATTAGAGTTTGAAGAACTAGCAGAACCACACGAAGCGCAATTTGTGGAAGAAACAGCAGAAGACGAAGAAGACAATTATGAAGATATTGCATGTGTTCCTGAAGAAGGGGTAGCGTTATAGACCTAGATTACAAAACTAGAGCTGTCGACTACTGCAAAAGTGGTAAATCCAAGCCACGTACTTTGGCAGGTGTCATCCAAAAATTCAGAAGTAAAAGCAAAATTATTTTTATTATTAATCCTCCAAATTTATTGTCATTATTTTCTATGTAAAAGCGATCTTTGTTTGATGAATGATGAATAAACTTATTATTAAAAAAATGCGAGGGTATGGGGTGCCCCGTCCCCCGTTATTAGCTTTTTATGAAGATATCTACCTTGAGACCATGTATTATGCTGGAAATTATGTTAAGGGTAAGAACTTATTTCTGTTATTGTTCATTTGATTTATATCAATACACAAGTTTATTAATTTTGAAGCTTTATTATTATTTTTCTATTTTTATAATTATTAATTTTCTAAACTCGTTATACATCATCGTATTCTATGTAAAATCGGCCTTCTTTTGATGAATAAGAAAAAGAAAAAATGTAAAAAAAATGGGAGGTACGGGATACCTCGTCCCCCGTTATTAACTTTTTGCGAATACGGACGACGCCATCCTTAGGGCCATGCAATATGCTGCAAATTATGTTAAGAAGAAAATTTAATATCTGTTATAATTTAGGAAATATTTGCAAAAATTGAAAAATCGTCCAAACTTTGGAGGGGGCTGTACCCCAAAATCGTGCGGATACGCCGATAAAAAAAAATACGTGTCTCTTATTTTAAGGTACTCTTTCGATCTGTTAAGTTTCATCAAAATCGGAGGGGGACACCCGCCGGTGTTCGCTTGTTAGTCGATGGATTTAACTATCCTCTATTCTCATCTTAATTGTAAAGTATATCTTTCTGAATAGAAGAGACTTTTTTCCGGCGTAGTTTGGCAGCATTGCAGATGCAAATAGCTGTCAGTACACCACGTCTTCATCCAGTCTTTAGTTACGCTGTCAAACATCAGTAAGGAAATATTATCTGCGCATATATAATAAAAATAATCTAGGGCATAATCTAGAACCTCGTGGAACTCCTCAGATGCATTTTAACTCCCATATACATGAATTTTATTACATAATCATTTTCATAGTTAATAAGCTTTTTTATTTGGGATCTTACCATTCCTTTACCACGTTTATTTCCATTTGCAGGCAACTCAAGTTGCTGTTTTAACCTCTCCTGGTGGATTTTATCGCTTTTAACTATCCTTAATTGACCTGGAAATTAACTTGCATCATTGATTGCCTATTTATAACTAAACTCACTTTTTGGTTTCTTATTTTTAACTAATTAAGATTTACTTCAAATCCTCAAAGCAAATGTGCTGATTTGCACAAGTTAACACGAAAAACAAAACAGAAAATGGAGTTCGAAACACAACGAAGACAGATTGAAACAAATAAAGAAGCCGAATTTAATATTTCATTCATTCAAGTTAGGATGGGCACTTGATGTCCGGGCACTTGAGCAAGGTTCTCCCTATTGATTCTCTTATTTCCACTCCAGCAACTTGGTGTTCTCTATAAAGCCCATATTTAATGTTCTAGTGTCATACGAATATGCTAGCGAGAAAAGAGGTATAGAGGATATAACTAAACAATACAAAACGGAATAATTGCCTTGCCTTATTTCATGCAATCAAAATGTTCACACTTTCAACAGATGATAAGCCACTAGAACACTTATTTGGAACAAAAACTAGGCTACTGAAATTAGCTAACAATCATTTAATACGACGCCAATGCCCCACGTTGTGGTGACAAATTGTGATGGTCAGTTTTCGACCCACGTTATGGAGTCAAATTGTTATGGATCCCTTTCTCTTTGCCCACGCTTGTGTGTCAGATTGCAATGGAATAGGTTTTATCTTGCCTCGCTCTATGCGTCGATAATTTACTTATGAATGTTATTTTTTTTGGTTGGATGCCGGAAAATTAGTAAATAATAATATCTATTAATTAATTGAAATGAACAAAAAGCTGTTACGCAACGACGTGTTTTATAATATATATAACTGGACGCGATCGGCAGTTAATGGCGGGTCCTTGTACAACCGCCCTTGGGTCGACTAGCACGTCCACGTGCTTCGAGCGCTGGGTGCCGACTTTTTCTTGTTCGCAATGTTCCTACGCGTCCCCATGCGCTTTCTTCGCTATCCGCCAATCCGAGACGTTTCGCTGTCTGCGCGATTCACGCCAAGTGCTGTTATTTGCCTAGGATTCCTATAACGCTGCTTGCATCACCGCGCTAACACATATACAGCTTAAATGGTACTAAAATTACGTTACAAATATTACCTATTTACGTGTTTACCTAAATAAGATGAAATCTAATATCTTTTGTGACGAAATATTAGTTAAAGTAAGTTAAATTTAAAATAAAAATTAAATTCTAGATGTCTCATTACATGCAATAAATTAAGTGATAAATTTGTTATCGTTGGATTATCACAAATTATGGTGTCAAGTTACGGACAGCAACTTACTCAAAGAAAATTTTTGAAGAATATTCAGCAGATCACATTATCTCCGACGCGATCTAAGGATAAAGTCTGTATGGCTAAACATTTCCTTGAGATATTTAAAATTAGAATGCTTACTATTAGAAATGACAACTATGTAGCTGTCAAGCCAACGTTTTGTATTTTATTAATTATTCAAACACACGACACAAAGATCGAGTTTCCGATTCGCACGGCTACCGTCCGCCAAGTTCCCTATACATAGCGGTTATTAAAGTTCACCATTGTGTGCGAGCACTTCCATCGCAAGGTCGACGTACTTCCCCGACCGAACGAAGTAAGTACCGAGGGTAACATTAGGACGGGTCATATAAGAAGCGGATTGTCCGGAACGGAGTGCGACCCCTCTTCATTACGGGTCAAGTTATTGGGAGCTGATACGGCATGCGCCGCCACTAGCGGAACGAACTCTCGGCGAAGGGCCCCGAATGGAATCGCAAGCGACCAGGATAGCAGAAAAGAACGATCTAGCGGTTACATGACTCGTAAAACGAACTAGGGAGAAAAATAACCCAAGTATAAGAGATGTTTAATATGTATGCGGGTAGAGGTATTGTGATAGACTCATAGTGCGTTCATGATAATTAACATATTTACATTTTACGTCAATGAATGATGATATTTAAAAGAATTCATTACTAAAAATTCAGTTAAGTGGCGAAAAGCAAATTCAATAAAGTTAAAAGAAAAAAAAGTACCATTTGAAATGATCGAAATAAGAAATAAAATCGAAATTAAAATAATTTATATGTCTAATGAGGGCTACTAATGAAGTCAGTAATCAATTATAGTGGATTACAAGATATAAGAATATCACTTTTAGGGTGTGCAATAGTTTTATTGCACTTCGTGTGGCCCTTTAAATGCACAACATACTAATCTTGGAGCGCATTGACTATAAATTACAGCCTTATATGATAATACCAACATGTAATTTTTATTTCAAATTGTACATGTAATACATAATAAAATCGTTTTAGTTACTCAGGTGTTAAGAGAAGTTATCAGTCAGTTCTACTTCCAAAGGTTTGGATATTTCCCTAACAGCCAGAAATATTACATAGATATTTTTAAAAATATATTTTGTAAATATTTTTCGTGAGAGGTTTTTGAATATATTTTTCATATTTTTTTTCTAAATATAGATAAAATATTCAATTAAAATATTTATTCCATATTTTAAAATTAATGTAAGCGCTATATTTTTTCTAAAATATTTGTAAAATATTTGTATGAAAATTGAGATTTTTTATGCAATCCATTTAATTTGTCAAACTGAACTGAAATTGTTCTTGGTTATTTAGGCGATATACCGCGAATGATTTGAAGTAACCGCTTCGATTCACGGTACATACTATTAGAATGTATGACGTCGATAACGAAAAGTTGAAACATACATAGAGTTGTCTAAAAGGCAAGAACTTGTTTTTTCACCCTCACCATACAAGTTAATACTCAATAATTCTGGCATCTTTTAAGGCGTACTGAAGGTTTATCCAATTAATCACTATTTTTTAATTGAAGTGTTCTAAATAAAAAAACAAACGTATTTATTATCATTTTATTTGAATAAGCCAATAAAAATGAAAAATACTCATTTTTAAGTCTAGCCTTGGCTGGTGCCAGGTACAACCCTATGGCTTTTTTCATATCTTCGGTAGTGGCGCTCTCATGGCGTTTCCTTGTGGCCTCTAAAACAATGCCAATTGTATTAGATCATACCATGAATAAAACATCGTACAACATTATCAACACCTACTAATACATTTGGAGCATTTGCAATAATTGGAGTGGTAGCTACATTCTAGTACTTACGATACTTATTTTTACTTTATTTCATAATATTTGAAAACATTCTACGTATCAACAATAATACAACACAACGTATTCTAACCTCTATTTGCGGTTATGGCGCTTATCTACCGAGATGAATCTCTCAAGCAAATCAACTAGCAATTTATCTGGTAGATGCAGTACATATATGATGCATAAAATTCCTACAATTATATTATTAAACGATTTCCGTACATAGCGATATTGAGCATTCCAATTATCTTATAAATGCCATGATATGTTCAAAGTGTTGCTTACCTCGTAGTCACCACAAAAACTAAAACACACCCCGCAACAATTAATTACACAGTTAACCCTAATCTGCCCTAATCGTATACTATTATAAACTATAACATGTAACGGACAAACGAATGAAAATGTTGATGATACGCACGTGCGCGTATGCATTCTATGTACCTAATCCATAGACGCATAAACAATACTAAATCATATAACACCGGCACCGTAATGAATAGAGGTGTTGTGTTGACGTTCGCAACTTACAAATATTACAAATAATATAATACAAAACGCAGATATATTAATAGAAAAGTTACAGCGCTCAACTTAGATACTAATTAAATCATATTAGATATATATCTAATTTAATTTTTAAACTATCATTTTAAATAGGTATGTACATACCTACTTAATATGTATGCATATTTTACCCACTTTATATTATTCGTCCTACGCACTAAATGTACAAAAGCAAAAATTCAATCTCTTTTTTTATATGAAATAAATATTTACAGAAATACAAAGCAAAATATTCTTGCAGAGTTAGGAAAAATATCTTGAGAAAACATTTGCAATAAAATATTATTAATGCTACATAACATATATATTTTTTAAATGTTTTCCTAATATATTTTCTATAATATATTTTGTGCATATTATATTAATATAACTAATATTCAAGAAAGATTTAATATTTTTTAAATATTTATAAAATATGAAATAAATATAGTTGGTCACTGGGGTTTTATTCTATACAGAATCTATTGTTTCAAAAGCTTTATTTAGCACTGTTGTTAGACCTAAGCTTGAATGTGACTCTCTGGTCTAGTACCCACACTACCCCCTTCGAAAACTGGCAATTGAAAATATCCAAAGGAGATTTCGTAAATATTCATCGTTTAAAATTGATCGTGTTTATCCACAACATGGAGTAGATAGAGATAGGCGTGGTTTTAGTTCTTTGAAGAGCAAAAGGAAAGTATTCCTACAAGCATTACGTCGGAGGCATGTAACTGCAAGATAAATATAAAACGACTTGGCTAGAGTCCAGAAATCCTCAAAATTTTCGCAATAGATTGAGTGTCAAAGTGGAATAAATTCCAAAGTAGGCGCAATAGTTTCCAGTCTTACGACGAAACAGATTTGCTAGGGAGCATGTTGATTGAAGAGAGTTAATGACTGGGGCAATGGGAGAAATCAATTAACCTTCTTCGATGCAACTGGTGACATTGATGCTGGGAATATGATTGCGCGGTATATAAACTCAGCAGATGTTGTGTGAGCATCGAATGATAGAGATAGCGTCGTTTTGAACGAACAATCCAAGAAGAAATCAACTGACTTTCTTGGATGCAACACCTATTTTTATTTATCCGAACTCGTGACATTGGTGCTGGAATATGATTTTGCGTGATAAATAAACTCTGCAGTAGACGTTGAATAACCACAGAGCAACAGAGATAGCGTCATTTTGAAGGAACACTCCAGGGAGAAACCAACTGACCTTCTTCGATGCAATACCTATTTCAATTTAATCGATCTCATAACGTTGATGCTGGAATATGATTATATTCCAGATAAACTCGACAGGAGATACAGGACAGCAGAGATAGCGTCGTTTTGAAGGAACAATCTAGGAAAATGTCAACTAACCTTCTCCTATTGATCCGAACTCGTGACATTGATGCTGGAATATGATTTTGCGTGATAAATAAACTGTAGGAGACATTGAGTGCGTACAGGACGACAGAGATAGCGTCATTTTGAAAAAAACAATTCAGGGAGAAACCAACTAACCTTCCTCTATTTATCCGAACTCGTAACATAGATGCTGGAACATGATTGCGTGGTAAATAAACTCTGCGGGAGACATTGAGGTCGACAGAGATAGCGTCGTTTATTTCTACTCATCCGAACTCGTGACATTGATGCCGGAATATGATTTTGCGTGGTAAATGAACGGTAGGAAACTTTGAGTGAGTACAGGGCAACAGAGATAGCGTCGTTTTGAAGAAACGATGCAGGGAGAAATCAACACATATTTTTATCTCTCCTAACGTTTTCCTTCATTAAATTCAATTTGAAATTGCTCAATTTGGAGACAGAGTACTCAATAGCTGTGCGTTTTGTTTAAAAATTTAGAATGGACAAACATGAACAGTTTTCCGCTAAATTATCAATATGTATACTGCTGTGTACTGATGGTACCAGCATAAAAATGCAAAGTGAAATAAAAAATGAAAAACCAAAATTTAATTAACTAGCTCAGCGGATAAGAATTTAAAAGGGCGCAAAAGAACTAATAACCTCAAGGTTATTTTCAGAATTAAACTAATCATGAAAAGTAAAATGTGGGTGAAAGTAATCAAAAATAAAAGAACAGAAATTTTGAATGACGTTAACAATCATTAATTTTTATTATAAAAAAAAAGAAAAAAAACATTTAATTACAATTATGCAGAAACAAAACCATGAATTTAAGATTCTGGCCGAAAACAAAAACTGCATGAATTTACATTTACAAAAGGACGATACAAATCCTTTAAGCAAACAAAGAGGTAGATTTGTTCTAGAAGAAAATCCTATTACCAAAAAATCCACGTGGTTTCAAATTTTAAACCAAACAAAATTAAATTTAAACGTGGACAAAACAAGCAAATTTACACAATCGAAATTTAATTACAAGCACAAGGCTCCTTTTCACCTTACACGAGGTGATTAAATATTAAAAATCAAATCAGTAAACTAGAAACGGCAAAATTTAAACCCTTTAAACAAAAAACAATATTTTCTAGAACAAATTAAAATAACGGATCTTATATCTAATATGTGCACAAAAATATAATATCAATTATTATTTACAGAGTTCCCTGATTGATGAAATAATTTCAAATTAAACGAAACAAAATTTTTAAATTAAATGAAATAACCAAAAATGGCAGCAACGGAAACAATATAACATGTACTTACGGTATCTTACATATAACAATTTACAATTGCGTGCCAAAGCAGCGCATGAAATCGCAAAGAAAATAAAAACTAGAATATTATAATGAACTATATACAATACTGGTACACGCAAAATGTACAACTGAATAAATTTAAATTTAAACAGAACAATCATAATTCCAACAATCAAATCAATTAACAAAATCTTATCCAAAATAAAAGATTAATTTCTGAGAGAATTTGCCCGACGCATCGACAAAGATTGATCTCTAAAAATGAAATAACACCGAATTTCTGAACCCCGGGGTGCCAGACTACAGCAATACGTTGAGTTATATTTATTAATATAAAAATATTCTTCGATCTGGCGACATGACAACTATTTCGTGTCACAATCATCCGCCGACATATACGACATCCCTCAAGATTTAATTAATATCAGGATTGAGGTTAATAGAGAAGCCCATAATCGTAGGCAAATCACATTTATTTTTCCACTAAATTCAAAATAGTAATAATAATAATAATTGTAAGTGTGATAGTCTGAGAACATCACAATTATGATTATATTCAACATCTACGGCATTCCTTAATATCGGTACTGAAACTAATAAAGACAAACTAAACTAACAAAATACAACTATTTTTTTCATACTTTTCCGTGCACTTCATTTAATCAATTAGCTTTTTCCTCTATTGCTTCATTTACTCAAAATGTATGATTATTTTTCATTTATTATAGGAGTATATTATTTTTCTTTATATTAAAAAAACTAAATTAACCTCTAAACGAAGTTTTAATAATGTTACACTAACTGCCATTATTTAATGAGAGTTGAAACAACGCCACCTAGTATACCTCGCCGTGACGAATACAAATTGGCAATTTTCCGAAGTTCACAATATAGCGCAAAACGATTGTAATAATAATGATCATCGTCGGTGCTTAACGATGTGTGCTCCCAATTACGGCGCGTCGCGTTGACGACCGAAATAATAATAGAAAACAAAAACCGAACGATAGACGCGCAAAAAATTCGAATTCCGACCGAAAATGATAAATAAATAAAAGCTTACCATTACTTTCGAGCACCGATATCGATTGCGTTGGGACGTTGCGGCGAACACAATTAAAGTGTTTGGTTTAAATTTATATGGCTAGATGGACGCGCCACAGCCAACAGCAGCAAATAGAAAGAGACAATTTTTACGAGGTAATTGAATCTGTTTACAATCCATAATAGGTGTGTAGGAGGGGCGTGGAAGGGGAAATAGGATAACAGGAAGATACATTGTTGAAATTAGTTGTCGAAGAGAAAAGTCAATTTGACGTTTGTAGTTTGTTGTTCATTTTGCAATTATTTATCGATCGATAATGTATGAATGAATTTCATACTAGGCGTAAAATAACTAAATTACAGTGTAATTATAGCCATAAACTATAAAAACAATTAGTTAGCAATTTTAGTTACAGTTAGTCTGTTCTATGTATTGCAATTATCAATTTTAATTACTCTTACTGGGAAATTGTAACTGTAACTATTAGCCTTAATAATTGTTAACTATCAGGCAAGATATATTTCATGATAACTACATTTCATTCATAATTATAAGGATAATAATCTTAATTTTGGTTTAGACAAATGTAAGATAAGTTGCATGAGTGTTTGGATGAAACATGATGGATATGAGGTAGCAGCGGATCAAGGTATCGTGACTGGAATGGAACAGGAAGAATCATACAGATACTTAGGATATCTACAAGCCAGAGGAATTAATAATAAAAGCGCCAAAGAGGAAATAACTGATAAGTACTTTCAACGCTTAAGATGCCTTTTACGCACTAAATTATCAGCTAGAAATATGACCAAGGCCATTAACACATTTGCAACATCAGTATTGACGTACAGCTTTGGGATTTTGAACTGGACAGAAACAGACCTTAACAATATAGATATAAAAACTAGAGTAAATGCCAGTCGTAACAAAGCGCATCACCCGCATAGCGCCATTGAAAGATTTCATCTAGCGCGACGTCATGGTGGGAGAGGTATTCCTAGTGTTTATTCTCAACACTTTGTATAAATAAAAAATTTAAGAGATTATTTTATAAAAAAAGCAAACACCAGTAAAATACACCAAGCTATTGTACAAAGCGATAAGGAAATTACACCGTTGCGATTGACAGATATATACGACCCCTCTACGAAATTCACAATCCCAAAGAGCTACGAGCAAAATGGAAAAATAAATCTTTGCATGGCAAATATGTTACAGCAATTGAAAGGCCAGACATCGACACAATGGCTTCACAAGCATGGCTACAGACAGGCAACTTATTTCTTGAAACTGAGGGATATATAGCTGCTATCCAAGATCAGGTAATAGCGACGAAGGCCTACAAAAAAAGAATCCTTGGAATTAACATGGAGAACATCAAATGCCGTATGTGTGATGATAAAGAAGAGATACTCGATCACCTCATGGCGGGATGCTCTGTCATGGCACCTAAACAATACCTCTCACAGGCACAACAGGGTTGCGGCAACCATTGCATTAAAATTGAATATAAAATATCTTGATCCAGAAGACAAAACACCCTATTATACGTATGATCCGCCCCAAGTATGCGAGAATGTGAACGCTCGGTTATATTGGAACAGAAAAATCATCACTGACCGACCGATCTCGAATAATATCCCGGATATAATGTTAACCCTTAAGAAAGAAAAAGTGACATATATTGTTGATATTGCAGTCCCCCTAGTATCCAACACCGATAAAACATATCGAGAAAAAACAAATAAATATTTACCATTGGCTGAAGAAATCAAGACCATGTGGACCATGGATAGAGTGGAAATACCAAGACGGTTGCATAAGTCATTAAACATTTTAACCTTGGAAAAGGCATTATATTTAGAGATGCAGAGATCGGTACTGCTGGATTTATGCAGCATGCTCCGGCGAACCTTGGGTGAGCAGAATAATACTTAGGCATCTTGTTTTCATACCGATGCACTAATTGTAAGTTGAAGACCAAGTGAATAATTAAACTTTTGAAACTGTGAAATAATAATAATAATAATAATAATAATATATATATATATAATATATATTATATATATATATATATATATATATTATTATATATTGTGTATGGAAGCGATTATTTAATATTCTATCTATTGATTTAAAAAGGGATGTCACTATTTTACTTAATTATATTTTAAAACTATTAGATATAATAAAAAAAAAAGGATATAATATGTAGCAGCAGACAGCTAGACGATGTCCAGTGATGTAGGTAATCTCTGCATTTGCAAGTCTTTCGAGGCATTTCCTTTAGAATTTTCCCTTCAGGAAGCGCAGATGATCAGCAGTGATACACCTACACATCGAAAATGAATATTAGAATTGTATAGTATACTATTACAATAGATTGACAGATCAATTTTGGATCCACCTTTAATTCGTGTGAACAGTTTATTTCTTTTACAGAGTATTTATTTCTGTAAATTTTTGTTTAATAATGTTTTTATATGCATTGGCAGTCCATTGCTTTGATATGTCAACAGACAGACATGGGAATTGCTGGAATTGGATTCTGTAACAATTCTATGTGTATTAATTGTTGCCTACCCTTTGGGGGCATAGTAATGAATTTTAGATTGTTAATTTTTTATAGTAATAAGCGTTTAAAATTTCAAATGTATTTTTCTAATATAGTTCAGGAGACTCATACCTTTGTTATATATAAAGTGTAAGGTATTCCAGATTTTGGGTAATTTAATTTATTTTCACATCGTTGAAGATCTGACAATCCTGTCCGATCACATGCCATTTCTCATATGTAAACAAATGGAGGGTCCTCATTTCAGTTAAATAACGAATTTTCATAAAAGACAGTTGGACTCCTTGCTTGGAGCAATCGCTTGCAATCAGTTAAAAACATTTTCAATTCGAACCACTCACTAATCCGACTCAGTTCGAGGCAGACATATTCTGTTTGTTCTCTTGAAATTTAACGGCTTTTTCGATAAAATCCAATTTTATCCCAAATTTCAATCTAAAAATAATTGTTAATGTTAAACAAAGTTTTTCACATAAATCTTATTCCAAATTACACACGATTTTTGTAATTTTTCTTCAACGACGACTTTTCCGAGTAATGTTCCTGTCCTGAGCGACCCATCCTCTCTGATCTGAAGTACCTATCTCGATGTACCCGAACCAGGGCCATATACGACTTGAACAGTCCTGACCACGATGATCGCAGAATTCGGCTCTGTAAAAAGGTACTCCTCGTTAAATCTACCTAAAAATAAATGTATTATTTCAATTTAATCTAAATTGAACTGTACTTATAAGAAATTTTATTTTAATCCGTTGGTTGAAAATTAGGTTAGAAAATCGTTTGTAACATAGCTAAACGATCTCCAGTTCACTATGGGGAAATTGTGTAATTAGGTTTATTATGTATTGTTATGTTTTACGTTACGAACCAATATCCAGTGATTTACCATCAAGTTGGCTACTCTGTTTCACACCTTTATTCAAATCTAAATAAACTCCATTGAACGGTCAGAAACGCGGGATTTTTTAAATTTATTCAAACGTATTTAAGTAGAGAAACTATGAATTTGAATCGCAAAAGGTGAATCACTTAATGAAACTTTAGTGTTATTAATTAAACGAACTCACGACTTACCTGAGATTATATCCATAGACTTATGTCTGATATTAAACAAGTCAGATTTTGATTTGATTTAATAAATAAAATCACTTTTTCGCACTTAAATGTTTCATTTACACATAAGGGAATTGAACACGATTAAGACACGACATTATCATGCCTAACACTCATTTAAAACTGGTCCAAAACATTGAATTTGAGGGCGAGCAACATGACAACATCATCCACCACATCCTCTATGCGTACTGAGTTAAATATAAGAGAGTTAACGAGCCATTCAATATTTTTTGTATGTCACCGCCCTCGATCGGAAATTTCATGTCCTTGCATGCCATCTGGCTGGTGAGATAGAGAACGCTTCTAAATCAAAATTATAAAATAATAGATGACACTGCATATATAAAACTTGATTTTTTTTATTCAATTAATGAATTTCTCTTAAAATTTATTTTTAATCCGGGCTGTATGCTACGTGTTGGGGCGTAACAAATAAACTTGGCACCCAACGTGGGCTTAACAAGAATATTTGCTACTCAAGCAAGGGTTTGTTTTGAAAGAACATATGTCCTATTTATATACAATCGTAAAAGCAATTTTACGTGGCGCTCAACCAACTTAACTAACTAGATCTGTTAACAAAAACCTCAATAAATTTAATACACAAAACAAAATGGATAAACATGTAGACAAGGGGACTCTGAAGAGCAGAGAGTAACATACCAAAACGGCGATGACTTTTGAAGACTTATTAGAATATTTTAAAGAGGAGAAAAGGCGAGAAAGAGAAGAAAAAGAGTAAGAAGGCAGCAGAAGGCATACAAGCAGAAGGAGAGAGAGGAGATTTATGAAACTAGAGATGATAATAAGTAAAAAAGCAAAGTATGACGCTAAATTCGAAGATTCGACACCTTAATAATGAGTGCAACAAAAGTGACTCGGAGTGCAGGTACAAATGAGAAAATATGCAAGAACACTGAGAAATTCATCAGGCTGGTAATTCACAACAAATCGTACAACACCAGAAGGATCGACGACAGGGTGTTACAGGAGGAATAAAGACATTGCAAGCGCAAGAACAAAGGAACTCAAAATTAAATATGCAAGAAGGATTTTTAAAACTAAAGAGTTGGGGAACACGCAAAGAGAGTATAACAAGAGTAGACAATTAAAGCAAAACATTCATGTAAAAATTTCAAACAAAAAGTCAAAAGGGCATCAAATGAATATTTTCTTTAAATTCACAATTCGATGACAGTCACAAAAAATTTAAAAGGACAATTTCACAATCAAAAAAGAAAAATATTAGAATCTATTTCACCAAATGGAAAGAAAAATAAACAATCGGAAGGTCCAGAAAACACGTTAATGTCACACACACAATCTCTCAAAAATGTACCCAGAACTAGATTCACATAAACGATATTTAGACCTAATTTATTAGACAATGATGAAAGAGCATGCAAAAAAGTGGTCACAGCATAAGGAAAGAGTTATTTCTAAAACATTATTTAAATATTTACAAAAAGTAAAAAGTTTGTAGTTTAAATTTAAATAATTAGTTTATAATAAAATAGTAGTAGTGGAAGGATGCCTTGAACAATAATGAAACATCTATACAACATTTTAGAACATAAAATTACAAACTAAATGAACAACTTGCAAAATCTGCATGTCAGAATTTAATTTAATAATAACTTAAAAGGGGGGGACTACCAAAGTTGAAATTATAAGACCTAAACTGTTTCAACATACAAAATGAATATATAGTAGACTGTATATTTAAGATAAGAACAATTAAAAAAGAATCAAAATTACATAATAACAAAGAAGAATACATAAGGAAAAGAAGAAATTGAAGATGCATGGAAAATAGGAGTGAGGTGATAAGAAAAGAAGGAAATATGTATAGAGAAGAAATGCTAAAGCAGATGTGAAAATACATTATTATAATGTGCAAAATGCAGAGTAATAATGAAAAAAGGTTAAAAATGAGAAAATTAAAGAAAGAAGATCATATATTAGAAATATGCCAAAGAAGCAAAAAGAAAAATTACTATGATTATAAATAAAGTAAAAATTAAATAAATATTAGCACAAATAAGATGCAATACATAAATAAAGTATTAGTAAGATTCGAATTTTAATAACAGTCTAATTATATTAAATAAGAATTTAACAATTCAATAAAGGGGGATTAAAAAAAAAAATTTGCAAGTTAAAATTATCATTATTATTAAAAGGAAGATTTTATTTTGATAAAAAGGTTAGAAACATTTGAATTAATTGATAAAAACACCGATCAAATAAAAGGCAGATTCCATATTACTCAAATATTTCCATACCAATCTTAACGTATTTTTATTCAAATTAGATTCACAGATAGGTGTTACATACTTGTTGAAAACCAGCTTGGATAATCCTGCTTGTCTACAAGGACGGTAGATTAAGTGCAAGAAAGGATATTCAGGACGTAGACAGCCTGTATGATAGCAATTTAGTTAAATTCTTAATCTTAAATTTAGAAGTAGATAGTTATTGCTTAAATTGAAAAGTAAATTTTATTTGAGTCATAAAATTTATTTTCACTTAGGGGGGCATTTGTTATGGAGCGATTATTTAATATTCTACTATTATTTAAAAAGGGAATGTCACTATTTTACTTAATTATATTTTAAAACTTATTAGATATAATAAAAAAAAAAGGATATAATATGTAGCAGCAGACAGCTAGACGATGTCCAGGTGATGTAGGTAATCTCTGCATTTGGCAAGTCTTTCGAGGCATTTCCCTTTAGAATTTTCCCTTCAGGAAGCGAGATGATCAGCAGTGATACACCTACACATCGAAAATGAATATTAGAATTTGTATAGTATACTATTACAATAGATTTTGACAGATCAAATTTGGATCCACCTTTAATTCGTGTGAACAGTTTTATTTCTTTTACAGAGTATTTATTTCTGTAAATTTTTGTTTAATAATGTTTTTATATGCATTGGCAGTCCATTTGCTTTGATATGTCAACAGACAGACATGGGAATTGCTGGAAATTGGATTCTGTAACAATTCTATGTGTATAAATGGTTGCCTACCTTTTGGGGGCATAGTAATGAATTTTAGATTGTTAATTTTTTTATAGTAATAAGCGTTTAAAAATTTCAAATGTATTTTTCTAATAGTTCAGAGACTCATACCTTTGTTATATAAAAAGTGTAAGGTGATTCCAGATTTTGTAATTTAATTTATTTTCACATCGTTGAAGATCTGACAATCCTGTCGATCACATGGCCATTCTCATATGTAAAACAATGGAGGGTCCTCATTTCAGTTATAATAACGGAATTTTTCATAAAAGACAGTTGGACTCCTTGCTTGGAGACAATCGCTTGCAATTCAGTTAAAACATTTTCAATTCGAACCACTCACTAATCGAACTCAGTTCGAGGCAGACATATTTCTGTTTGTTCTCTTGAAATTTAACGGCTTTTTCGATAAAATCCAATTTTATCCCAAATTTCAATCTAAAAATAATTGTTAATTGTTAAACAAAGTTTTTCACATAAATCTTATTCCAAATTACACACGATTTTTGGGTAATTTTTCTTCAACGACGACTTTTCCGAGTAATGTTCCTGTCCTGAGCGACCCATCCTCTCTGATCTGAAGTACCTATCTTCGATGTACCCGAACCAGGGCCCATATACGACTTGAACAGTCCTGACCACCGATGATCGCAGAATTCGGCTCTGTAAAAAGGTACTCCTCGTTAAATCTACCTAAAAAATAAATGTATTATTTCAATTCTAATCTAAATTGAACTGTACTTATAAGAAATTTTATTTTAATCCGTTCTGAAAAATTGAGGTTAGAAAATCGTTTGTAACATAGCTAAACGATCTCCAGTCACTATGGGGAAATTTGTGTAATTAGGTTTATATGTATTTGTTATGTTTTTACGTTACGAACCAATATCCAGTGATTTACCATCAAGGTTGGCTACTCTGTTTCACACCTTTATTCAAATCTAATATAACTCCATTTTGAACGGTCAGAAAACGCGGGATTTTTAAATTTATTTCAAACGTATTTAAGTAAGAAACTATGAATTTGAATCGCAAAAGGTGGAATCACTTAATGAAACTTTAGTGTTATTAATTAAACGAACTCACGGACTTACCTGAGATTATTATCCATAGACTTATGTCTGATATTAAACAAGTCAGATTTTGAATTTGATTTAAATAAATAAAATCACTTTTTTTCGCACTTAAATGTTTCATTTACACATAAGGGATTGAACACGATTAAGACACGACATTATCATGCCTAACACATCATTTAAACTGGTCCAAAACATTGAATTTGAGGGAGAGCACAATTGACAACATCATCCCACCACATCTCTATGCGTACTGAGTTAAATATAAGAGAGTTAACGAGCCATTCAATATTTTTTTTATGTCACCGCCCCTCGATCGGAAATTTCATGTCTTGCATGCCATCTGGCTGGTGAGATAGAACGCTTCTAAATCAAAATTATAAATAATAGATGACACTGGCATATATAAAACTTGATTTTTTTTTATTCAATTAATGAATTTCTCTTAAAATTTATTTTTTAATCCGGGCTGTATGCTACGTGTGGGGCGTAACAATATATATATATATATATATATATATAATATATTTATTGGGATTATAACAAAATACATTTCATATTTCCCAAAAAGACCAAATCACCATAATAGTGGTCTTCCTCTAGCCTTGAGTCACGTCCAAATTTAGTTGGTTTTAGCCGAAAGCATAGCCTTTGATATGACACGTGTTTAATTTATCCTACGCTTCTTTTATACAATTGTCGTCATCAACCACGCCCTCTTTCTTAATAGCTATTTACTACCTGAGGATAACCAGATATATTTTAATTCTATTTTCCATAAAACCTAGAATATACCCAGAAATTTAAAACCACAAACAATGTATCTGTCACTTTGACATAATAATAATATTTTTAATAATCGCGATGTTGTAAAAAAAGATAATTCAGTCATTCAAAAATTCACCTCTCTGCCCACTCCGATGTACAAAAAGAAAATATTTTATCACTTAAAACACCTTTAATGCATCCCCGTCTTCCCAACATTGAAAAAACAATAATATCATCTAGAAATTTTTTTATTCAAAACGGATTTACAACATTTGTTTGAAGCAGAGTTTTTTCTGAGGATTTTTTGTTGTTGATATATTTAGATAAAATATGGTCAAAATATAAAAAAGAAGATCCTTTTTATGTCTCCACCCAGAAATACCCATTTTGCATTACTTTAAACCGTTAAATTCGGGTTGACAGATAACAGAATTTTTATTACGGCTTCCTAAATCAATCACATCCCGATCTTCTTGGTGACTTTGGCAGTTTGCTTTATATGACCTGTTGTAACATCAAGTTAGGAAAACTAGAAATAATTAAAATATATTTGAATTGCTATGTAATTACAATTACAAAAGTAAGTGACCATTGTCAGTTACAATGTAATTTAACAACAGTAAGTAAGTAATTGAATTAAACTACTAAAATTAAAGGAGCTGAGTCGTAAGGCTGAAATTTTAGTAAGTTTCAAGTAATAAATCATAACTACAAATTTTCAGTAGTAAATCATAACAACTGGAACAAAATAACAGTGCATAACGATCGTTTTGCATGACATGATCAATGGCATCTCGGGGGATTTCCCATCCCAGGCTTGCTGTAGATGACGAGGAAGCCCCTGCAAGGTGTTTGTTGCTTGTAGCAAACGTCTTATGTAACGATACCTCACCCAATATATACTCAAAAGGATTTAAATCGTGTATAAAGTTCTGACAGGCAATTATAAGCGACTTTTTTCATACAGCCAGTTGTTTTGTTGAGATTTCAGCTTTGTGACTGACTTCCTTCGAGGTGTTGCAATTTGTTTGACACATAATTTATAATGCAACTAGGTATTCTGTATTTAATTACGAAATTCAAGTCAACATTTGAAAAATAATCACAGTTTGACATTAATCGTTCATAACCAATTAAATAACCTCAAACTTATGAGCATTCCCGCCCAACTTGAATTAGACAAATCGTGCCGTTTTTTCCCTCCGGAGGGGAAGTAGTTTAGGTATCAACCCTCAGAGGCGCTGATGTCAACATGCAAGTACATAAAGTCACTTACATGTAAGGAAAGAAATTTCAAAATTACGTTAATAAGATTGCATATAATATAATAGGCACCGCAATTATCATTTAGTCTAGATTGAAAAATCGTGTGTATTTCTTAACCATTTCAGTAAAATTATTTTTGCGCCTCTGTCCAGAAACACTCATTTTGCAGTACTTAAAAGCGGCAGGAAACCTATTGTTTTCCTGCCTAGGCAGGCAAAAATGTTACTAAAGGTTGGCTACACTAGATTCACATGACAGATGTGTAATAAATTGTCATTAAGCTACTGTTCAACCATGCTAAGATGAACTGGTGTCTTCATTGCACCTATTATTGATAAATAGATATTAAACTAGAAGGAAAATGATAGAAAAAGATTTATTCTCGGATACGTCAAAATACTAAGGTATGTGACATTTGTGCCAACTTGTATCTTGCTTGTACTGTCAACTCCCTAGTGTGAAAATTTCTTCTATTTTCAATTCAAAATTAAGATTTGTCGACCCAAAAAACATTGTGTATCACACGGCCAGAAACTCTTTTGCGAGTATTCGTACTTGTGGGCCTCGGCTACCGCCTCGTCCCACAAACCGTACTCATACTCGCAAAACTGTAGTTTCTGGCCTAGTGATACAAATAACTATTAATTTCATTAATAAACGGCAACTCTTTTAAGAAAACTTGTTATTCTAGAGCAAAAATGATTAATTCGTTCTAGTCATTTCTTAATTAACTGAAGTGTCATGTTGACATTTAGAAAATTAAATGACGTATTTTAAATGACAGTTTCACAAAAATATATTTTCGTGAAGTCGTGAAGCAGTTATTTAGATATTTTACACTATTTAAGTGTTTGTGTAATACGTTGACTCGAAATAATATATTTTTGGCCTGTTATTTTCATCCGATATGAGATTTTATTCATAAAGTGCTGGTTAATAAGTATTTAATTTGTGGCGCAGTATCCGCTTCTGCAAAGTTATTTTGGTTCCCATTAGAAGCTGGTGAAGAAGGTAATAGTCCATGCTTCATAAATACTTTTTTATGCTATAAACATTTAATGTTAATTCACCTCTTTTATAAAATAAATATAATGCTTTTTCTCTGCGAAATATTTATTTAATTCCAAAAATAACGTTAAATACGTTTACAAATTGATGTTATTGCTTGAAAATTGATTGTATTACTGTGATAATTTATCATATTTTTTGCTTAAAATGTACGCTTACAACAACAATGCATTAGATTTTTAAACAATAATAATAAAATTATATAAGAGGAAAACAGTAGGATATTAGCGCCCTCTATGGATTGATACCAGAACCTTTTAAAATCGGCTCACACCACATTGCGCAGGAGTAGCAACCTTCAAATAAGTGGGTTGAGATTCGGCAATCATCCAGCCGGCTCGTCAGCGAAGGAGTGGGTTGATAGAAACACAAACCCAAGATGGATAATAAAATTTCGGCGCCACCTGCTTAGGTTACTTCCCTGTCATGCCCCCTAGATAAGCAGGAATCCAAGGTGATAAATAAAATCGGGGGTAAAGCTATAAGTAGCTATAAGTTTACTACAAAGCAAATATAATTTTAAAGCAAAATCTTGACATATAAAAAAATAAAAGTTATTGCCAAAATGACAAATAAAAAGAAATAAAACTCAAAAAGAGCAATGCAAAACGAAAATCTAAGACCATTATAAGTATAAGGAACTATCTATAAGTAAATGAGAATAAAAGATTCAAATTCTAGCTAGGCCGCACTAACATGGGAAAGAAAACACAATTTGAAAGCCAAAAATTAAACGATAATAATTACGTTGTGAAAATACAAGACGTAGGAGCATCTCTGAAGGTAGAGTACGGAAATAGAAGAAAATAGGGTTACCACAGCTTGTCGAAAAGACTAGCGGAGAACTAAATCGAGGTAAGCGAAGCAAAAAAACCGTAACAAATTGTCAAATTAATGTGATATGTTATAAGTTATGACGTGCCAAGATGATGTCCTCGTAATCCCACGCTTTTCTACTTTTAATAACCCCCGATTAAAGATCCCCGATATCTTGCTTCCCTCTTCGGCATCCCCGAACGAAAATACACCGTTTCCGCCCCGCCAGAACGAAAAAAACAAAACCCACCCCCGCACTTCCGGTAGATTAACTCGTTATACCGTTTCCCTTACACCATCATCCACCCTCCAATCGCCATCTTACCCTCACTCCCCATATCGAAACTTTTACCGCGCCGCGTCCGGAAAAGGTAGAATTATCCGTTTTCGAAAATCCCCCTCCGTGAAAATGCGGGCGACTAGGGAGATGGCGGCCACCCCCCGGCCGCAAATTAACACGGTCGGGCGCCGTGTAACCCCGAATTACACACGGTTCAATTAAAAACTCCCCTTTCGCCCTACTTCGGTGTGCGGAAGACCTGGAAATTGAGTGAGGGGGCGAGGCGGACGCGAGGGGGTTGCAGCGCAGTCGGAAAGGTAAATATTTCGGTCTCGAGTACTTCCCCCGATAATGCGTTTCGTAGCGTATTGTATTTCGGCGGTTTTAAAACCGCTTTGGGGGGTGAGGGGGGTTATCTTCGGAGAGAAGTCGGACGGGTGGAGGGTGGGCGGGGGGTTCGATTTTGAGAGGGGGTGGGGGATGTGTTTTGCGCGCGTGCGAGTAAGTAGGTCGTGTTTAGCATGCAGAAGGGTTATTAGTAAAGGGATTATGGTTTTCGGGGTAAGTAGAAAAGGTAGCGCACTTGGGAACGTTGATGAAATTCTACACAACTTTTTTATGCCGTATGTTAAGGATATTTTGAACAGAAAACATGAAATAAAAAATCCGTTTCCTTTTTTTTTCAGCTTAAATATTTGCACAAGCACTTTTACAAAAAGTCCCACTAGTGAGTTCAATCTGAAAGTTTGCTTTTTGAATGTTTGAAGTCGATTCGACAAGTTATCGATGAAACGAGATTGCCTCAAAGACAAAAAGATACATATAAACTATGATAACTTTTCTAATAATAGTGCACATGTAGCGAAAATAAGCACTGAATAATGTTTTAAATCAGGAAAATATTCCTGAAACTAAACACACTTGAAGTTTACTAAAAATAAGTATTGTACTAACTTGAAACCACCCCTGATCAACTTGAATTAGAGAAATCGTGAATAATACGGTATTTATTTTAAATTTTATCTACTTCTTTGTCTATTGTATGTTACAATTGCTGATCAGCGAATCCCACATTACTCTCCAGAAGGGCGTTTGAAGTTCAGAAAAATGACGCCAACTATCATTCTTGCGCCCTCTTGTAAAGAGAAGCGGCACTAGTAATCGGTGCGGAATGACGTCACAACTAAAGTTTATAAGTTTCTTACTTGTTATTTTATTTAATTTATAGCTTGTTAGTTTAATTCTATTGTTTCAATTTATTAAATATATAATTGTAAAAAATAGACATTCTATTATTTCGCTATAAAAAATAAAAGTTCAATTTGTACCCTTAGTAAAGCTTTGGAGAGGAAGTCATTTCGTAAAGAGAAAGCCGACGAGTTGAGTAAGTCGACAATCTTCAGGCTAGCTAACGGACCTGCTTCGACTGACTGAGAAAAAACCCGTTGGAAAACATCTTTGACTAAATCTTCTAAAATCAATCGCTACCGAACAAAAAGATTGTTTTCCAGCAGTGGCTCGTCGGTCAAAAGAGCAGGTGGGGTTATCTGTAAAACGGGGCTCGGCTCAGTTTGAATGAATTTGAGCTGACCACCCCCAAAAGTTTCCAAATAAGAAAACCCGTTCCGTTACAGATAATAATCATATTTAAAGCTGTTTTGGAAGAACCCTTTCCCCTGAATGATTATAGGTATTATAGATGGCAAAAGGCGATCATACATATCAACATACTCTGCTTGAAACTTCAAACGCATCTTTTAAGAAGCGGCATTACTTTCACCTAATGAATATCGATTTTATCTGGAAATCATCTAGTTTTCTAAAATTTATCAGCGGTTGCTCAAATAACAATAACTCAAATAATGTATCGTCGGAAACTTGTGGCGGGGCAAAAATTTCGCACGGAATAAGCTCCGAAGGGAAACGTCCTTTCAATCCGGGATTATGTTCCCATGGTGGGGGTATTTTATAACAACAGAATAGGTGTATTCGGCTTGTCTGGAGGTATTTAGTGAACCTGTCAGCTATTTTAGCAACATTTAACAGCTCAAAACCCGCACCCGGAACATCGCTGCGGCTAACTTGGTGATTGCCTCATCATCTGATCGTTGTAGAATATGATCAAATATAATTTTCAGCATGTCAAAAAATAGCTATTTGTATCACTAGGCCCGTATATCAGTTCAGCAGGCCTAGTGACTCTTAGCTCCGAGATCTTTAACTCTTCCTTTCCAACTTCCTCTACCCTTTGACTCATTTTGCCAATTCTTTACTCCCACTGTCCTCAAATCTTTTCTAGTTTCATCCAGTCATTTCATCCGCGGTCTTCCTCTTCTTCTTCTCTCTCCATCGCCACCCTTTAGCACTCGTTTAACCTATCTATCCTCTGTTATCCTGCCTCTATGCCCCAGCCATCTCGCTCTCTGCATCCTAATTACTTGGGTAATACTTGGCATCTTGTACATTTTTTTTTGTTTGTTCTTCTCGGTCCTTGACTCCCCCATATATCTTCCTGAGATTTCCACGCTCCCATATTTCTAATTCGTCTTGTTCTTTCTTATTCATAGCCCAAGTTTCACAGGCGTATGTGACTGTAGGTCTTATTATTGTTTGAACACTCTTACTTTTGCTGTCTTTGATATATCTTTCGATTTGATCACTTTTGCTAACATTCCTGCTGTCTTGCTTCCCTTTGCAATTCTTTTATCTATTTCTTTTTCTTCATCTCCTCTATCAGCTAGTGTAACACCCAAGTATTTCGTTTGCTCCACCTTTTCTATTTTATAGCTTCTATTTCCACAGCATTTCATTATTATGTTAGTTTTATCCATGTCTTTCATCACCATATATTTCGTCTTTTCCTCATTGATTTCCAAGCCATATTCTCTTGCTTTTTCTTCCAGTAACTTGAATGCATGTTGTAGTTCTTTTCTGGATCTTGCTATGAGTACTATATCGTCCGTATATGCCAGACACTGGTGTTTGTAGGCATATATTAAACCTTTGGTGTTTATCCCGCTTTCCCTTAGGATGATTTCCTGGACTAGGTTGAAGAGTGCTGTGGATGATGGATCTCCTTGTCGTAATCCTTTTTATTCTCTCGATAACCCTCTCTCCAGTGCTACCTTATTCTGTGTCTTCTTCATTGTCATTTCTACCAGTTATTAAAACATATACAGGGTGTTTTTAAACATCGTTTAAAGATTTTAAGGGCATGTAGTACGATCGAAAATAAGGTTCAAAGTCATAATAAACATATGTCCACAAATTAACTGTTTACGAGATAACAGCGATTTTATCGCTATTGCAGAATAAGTTTGCTTTAGCGGTTTTTATTAAGATGTTATTGCATTTTAACATAAAATAGATTATAACTAAAGAAAATGTTCAAAATGACGTCCTTCCATTTCGACACAGGATCTACATCTGCTTTCAAAGTAAGCGCGCACTCTTTCAAAAAACAAGGTTTTTTTCTCGTATTATCTGGCAACAGTGTTCTATTCGTTGTCACAACTCTGGAAAATGGTTTACCGGTGTTGCGTACACTAAACTTTTCAAATAACCCCAGATACTAAAGTCCAACGGGTTTAGATCGGGAGACCTTGGAGACCAAGGAATGGGACCTGCTCGCCCTATCCATCTCCCAGGAAATTCATTGTTAAGATGTTCTCTAACAGCACACGTAAAGTGCGGTGGAGCTCCATCTTGCATAAACCAGAGGTTCAGTCTTAGATTTATAGGTAAATCTTCCAAAAGTTCAGGTAAAGTATTTTCCAAGACCTCTAGGTAAGCAGGAACTGTTAAGCGTTGTGGCAAAACAATCGGTCCTAACAACCGTTCCTCTACCACGCTTAACCAGATGTTTAAAGAGAAACGTTGCTGGTGCCTGGCTTCAACGGTAGCATGAGGATTCTCGTCACACCAAACGTGATTGTTGTGGAAATTAAATATTCCATTTTTAGTAAAACCAGCTTTATCAGTGAAAAGGATGTTATCAGCGAAATCTGGCCGAACAGCAGAAACCACTCACAGAAAGCCCTTCTCGCTTGATAATCCGGAGCAGTAAGGGCTTGTACCCGTTGGATATGGTAGGGTAATAGGAGTTGCTCATGAAGAGTTCTCCAAACAAGATTGCTGCTTGCACCCACTTGAGTCGAAATTCTTCTAACACTAGTTTCGGGATTTTCATCAATGATATTCAAAATTCGATCTTCTATCTGTGGAGTACATGCTATACTCTGGCGTCCAGTATCAGAAGACCGCTTCTCAAACGAACCAATTTCTCTTACTCGTTGAAACATCACCTGTGAAGGCAGTTGGCGATCAGGAAACGTTTCAGCATAGAAGCGACGTGCTTGTAAAGATTTCCTATTAGCACGACCGTACATGAACACCATATCGCTCATTTTAGCATTAGAATACGCAACCATTGTAGTTGCTACAAATTGCACAAAACGTCAAATTAAACTGTCATAAAACAATAGCTAATAAGCACCTGTTTACTGGGATATGTTATATCCATGTACTACTAGGAACACTCGCTGTTATCTCGTAAACGGTTGATTTGTAAACATATGTTTATTATGACTTTTAACCTTATTTTCGATCGTACTACATGCCCTTAAAATCTTTAAACGATGTTTCAAAACACCCTGTATAAAATACAAATGAACTCATTTAGTAAATGCATCTGATAGATCTTTAGTATATGATGTTGAATATTTGTGTCATCTTATTCTTATTATACTTGAAACTTTTAGGCTTAAGCAAATATTTACATTCGCAGAATTTTACCTTTGTAGTTTCCGTCAAAGGGTTAAATGTAAAGCAATTTCCTGAATATGTGCATATTATTTCTTATATTCAATAGAGGCAGGTGTTTACGATTACAATATTTCCCAATAAATATTCACCTCACTATCTCTTTATTAGCAAGCACCACAGCTATTTTATTGCCTTGATGTGCGTAATTTTCCCCGAAACACAATTGCCCCATCTTAACTTAGTACAAAAATAAGTGTTCGGCAATAGAGGTCGGGCGGATTCTAATTGGAAGATGTTCTACTTTCTTTCGCTCTCCTTCCCTCCTCCTTAACTATTAAACCCCGTTCTCTCGGATCGTCGCCGCGTAACCGTGGCCCCTCTAATCGGATTGGTTTCGGCCGCGTCGCAATCGATGATACGGAAAGTTCCCCGAGAACGGGTAGCGCGCCACCACCAAGCGGTAACCCATCGAGACCTCGAAATGGGATTAAATTTTCGCCGTAACGGATTCGATAACAATTACCGGGGACGGAAAGTTTCCGTTTTTTCTTCCTTCTCCGTCTTTTCCTCCACTCTTGTTCTCTTTTTTTTATCGTCGCCACGGCTTGCGGTAGAATGAATATAGATGGTGCCGTTTTCCTGCGGGAAAACACGAAGAAGTTCAACTTTTGGGAAATGGCGTGATGTAGAACTCCGCTCTGGATATTCTCGTTTTTGGAAGGGATACGGAGGTCATCACGGAGTACAGTTCTGTTGTTAATAGTAGTTCTCGAATTACTGTCACATGAAAGTTTCGGCGGCGATATTTGTTTGTTCTAAACTTTTGAACCACTATGAGGAGTAGATTCTCTATATGTCTCTTGTCCATTTATTACAACTTCCAGACATAGGAAAAGAGCATTAAATATTTCTGGATAAATTTATCGAAAAAACTAACTTTGAAATAAACTCCAAAATGTACACAATTTAGTTTGTCAATTTGTTTTGTTAATTTCTTACTGTAAAAGCTTGCAATCTTTGCATATTCGCCGTCGTGCTGGCCTTTTAAAATCTAATATCGACATATGTAGGTCGATTTATCGCTCGAAACTACACGCCCCTCTCTGGCCTAATTGGTAAAGCACTCGTCCGGTAAACGAGAGTATGTAGGTTCGAATCCTGCGTGAGGAGAAAACTTTTTCTTGGGAAAAATTCCTCTTAATCATTACAGTTATTAGCAGAAATACAACCTTCTGTTCACTGTTCTAGTGCTGTGTTTCTGGATGCTCATTTGAAGAAGTTCTGAGCCCATACCGAGAGCGCACTTTCGACCCGGAAACAATGATAAAATATCATTTCTAAAAGATCGGGAAATACCCACGCTATTCTACTGCGCGATTGTGTATCAGATATATTATATAATTCGATAAATCATCTCCAATCCATATGCTATTTAACGACAAGAACTCACCGCTATTCTCTACCCTTGTCTAACTACTACAAACTGCTATTCTCACATCGATGTTTTCAATTTGAACCAATTCTAATCAGGACTTTCCTTGTCCTCTTAATTACTAGGCAGTTGCTCTTAGTATTCATTACGTGCTCCATATAGGGGCACTATATAATAGTATGGAATGAACTACTCCGGCAAGAATCGCTCTCTTGGCACTACTTGGCCCTCCGATGTTTAGCATTACGCGTGTTAACCTTCCAATTCTTTCTTCAGCGTTGCCTCTGGTTTCTTCGATGTGCTTTTTTAGGCACTACCTCCACCTGGTTTATGTTAAAACTTATGCCGTCAGTGCTTCAGTTTTTTTTTTTTGTGCCAGCAGCAATTTCTAATCTCCTTAGGGTCTCGTTTGTGTTTCGGACTAAAGCACTCTTATCGTTTGCTGATTGTTATTAATACCAAATCATCGGCAAAACCGATAATCTTTCCTCGTCCCTGCAACCCCATTCCAAACACTTTATCATACAATAGATTCCAAAGGGTAGGCCCCAAGACTGATCCCTGAGGAATCCCCGCTCTAACCCTTTTCTCCCCCTTCGTTATTTGGACATATATTTCCTTGGGGTATTCAGCAACAATGTTTATGAGGTATCTCGATGTTTTTCTACTTTCTAGCATTTCAAGGGTTATACTCCAATTTGCCGTATTGAATACGTTCTTTACATATAGAATTACTAGCGCATTCCAGTCCTTATCTTGTCTGCCATACGTCTCTGCAACTATTTCCAAGGCTTGCAGCGCGGATCTCCCACCTCGGAACCACAATGCAATATTACGTATTGCTGTGTACTGATTGTAAATTAATAGATCTTGCAAAATGAAATTAACAAAGAAAAATTAAATTAGCTAGCTCAACGGATAAAATTTAAAAAAACGCAAAAGTACTATTAATCTCAGAGTTACCCTCGCAAATTAAAACTTGAATCTCTGACTTTCTTTTCGTGGTGGTTGAGAAAATTGAAAAGGTTTAATTTAAAATAAAAGTACAGAATTTTCAACCCAAAAATGCTAAGTAACAATCAAATTTATTATTTAAATGGGTAAAATTACAAAAATGGCAGAAAAAAAACCGTGAACTGAAGGTTCTGGCCAAAAAATAAAAACTGCACTTGATTCTAAATTACAATAGGACAATGCTATTTCCTATACAAAGCAAAAGATTAGGTTGTTCAGGAAGATAATTCAATATCTTTCAAATTCAAACCCCGTAGTTTCAAATTATAATAAACTAAATTAAGCGTGGACAATTTCTAGTAAATAACAAAAGAAAAACTTAAATGCAAGCACAAAACTTCTACTCACCCAAACCGATGTAATAGATAAATAAAAACGAATCAGGAAAATAGAAAACCAAAAATTAACTCTTTAAACTAAAATATCTTCCCGAAACAAAAATAATAAATGATCTTATATCTATAATGTGCACACATCAATGTAATAACAATTATTATAAAGCGAATTCCTTGATGGACAAAATATTTCAATTTATACGAAATCAAATCTCAAAAACTCAAGAATTACAAAATGGCAGCAAAGAATTACAAAATACGTCTACTCACGCTAACAGTCGACCAAGGAACTGCCTGACAAAACTCCTACAATCGTTTTTCTTACTACAATCACGCAAACGCACAATTTACCGACAAAATCTAGTTAAATAAGCATTGAATCAACCAGCAAACGCTAGACGCAAAAATGAAAGGAATTAAATTAAAAAAACTTAACATTTAATTAAATAAATTATACAATCAACCTAAAATTTATACAAACTAAACATTATTGTGGAATTTATTTCTCGATACAATGATTCACCAAAACGGAAAAATCAGGACAAATTAGGCAACTTAAAATACACACAGCGGTAACGCGGGTAAACTAATCTACAGTAGTATGTCTCTGCTTGAGAAATCGTGTATTTTCCTAGTGCGGAAAGGAATTACTATATTTCTGAACCCGCTATAAATTTCAGATCTAGTCTCATCTTCAGTTTTCACTTAGACAATTGGTTATTAATCTGTTATTCATACCAACAATTGCGATATAAGAGTGAGCTCTAGCTAGAAAAATGATATCACGCTCGTTTTACTTCGACTGAGCTATGACAATTCGCCACACGTTAATAAATCCGTGCTGCGGCCTCGTGCGTAGGTTTGCACGCCTACAGTTGAAGTTCTTCCCATTTCCAGTCGCCCAGCATGCCATCCACAACTTCCAACTTTTCACCCTGTATAACATATTTAAAAGGCGTCTCAGTTATCACAGCGATAAAGATGTATGCCACCCTCACGCTATCAAGCGAATCAATTTAATATACACCTAACTATTCTCACCCTAATGTCGGCGATTGTTTCCCCATAACGAAGCCCTGCGCGTCGTCTAATCGACTGAAATTTCGACACAAAACCGATCCATTAAAGCCCGAAAACTTATTACACCCGACTAGGTAGGAATTCTGGGAGGTGTATATATGTATACGCAACCGTATTATATTCGCAACACAAGAGGCAATCCGGCAGATAATACCGTTGATTGCTTTGACATGAATCGAACAGGCGCCCCAGTCTGTATTTCCTTCTTCTCTCTCTCTCTATCTATCTATCTATCTATCTATCTATCTGTAGCACGCGCGCTACATCTATTTCTCCTATCTTCGCGAATCGGTCGGTTTATATGGCTCCCAACTAAGATATATTGTTGTCTAGAATTGATATATATCTATAGTACAAGGCAGGTAAGTGTGGATGGGCTCGAAATTTGGTTACTTATCCCGCGTGTTCTGATGCGTAAGTGCGCAGCCGTGATTCTATTGTTCACGTAGCGTAGCACGAAGGAGAGACGTGCTCATAAGACCGGAAAATTGCATTGTTTCGATTCGAGAGATTCAGAAGCTAGGACGGTACCTAAGGTAAAGAGGAAGGCCCTTAGAACGTCGCTTTGAAACTCCTACAGACTGCGCCCTTTTAATAAAGACAAAAAAAATCGATTCCCCCCTATATCAGAATACACAGTTTCGCGAAAATTGAAACAAACTCCCTTCTCCCATCCCACTTTCCCTTCCTGAATGCACAATCGAACCAAAACAAACCCGTCCGCCGCGCCGAGTGGCAAATTTCCAATCTGGTCGTCTCGGCGGGATTCCAATAAAAAAATACAAAAAAAAAAAAAAACGAGAGGACGCAGCATCCGCCACCGACGAAGCGAGTTCCAGTCGCCCACGATAGCCGTAGGGGGCGCCATTATAGGGAGGACGACGCTCGTTTGTTTGCGGCGGTGATTTCACTAACAAATCCGGTTATTTAGTGTGTCGGGGCCAACAGAACCGTTTTTCGGGTCGGGAGAGTTGCTATACGTGCGATGGGACGAGGGGAACGATGGAAAGAGACGGAAAATTCGGTATGGAAGAGGCGGGCGCGGAATTAACACCTAATCAGATTCCGTTTAATAATTCGGTTTACTTTTTCTGGCGTGAATTACGAGTTCATGTACAATCGTTTTCGTTTTGCGAGCTTGATTAATTGTGAAATACGTGCTTTGTAATTCAGTTTTAGTTTTGATTGGATCGAGCAAAAGATTTTATTCTTCATTTTTTTCCTCATTCATTCATTCATTCATCAAGTTAGGTGGGTGACTTGAGCAGTGCTCATTGTAGCTAGGTGCATCCCTATTGATTCTCTTATTCCACTCGAGCAGCTTGGTGTTCTCTATAAAGCCCAGTATCTTGCCCAGTGGAAACTTAAGGACCTTCGAGGGCTCCAATAGATCTCTGCCGAAATATTTCTGCCTGAGTACCTTCAGTTCCTCACATGTGCAGATTACATATAAACTCGTTTCCTCCTGTAGTTCGCAACTTCTACACCACGGTTCGCTTACACGGCCTGTGTGTGCGTATAGATGCTTTTTCAGAGGACAGTGTCCAGTTACCAACCCAGTAATGGCTTTAACTTCTTTCTTACTGCGTCTGAGTAGGTTATCAGAGAAACTACCATCCCCATCCCCTATCAGCGTTTTGGTATGGAGTTGACCTTCAGTCGACCTCCATTTCTTTATACTTTCTTTATCTAACCAGATCCAGATCTCCCTTCTTGCGGTATCCTTAGTAATCCCACATACGGGCTCTGTACCCATGAAGTGTCTCTTAGAGCCCTCCTTGGTTAGTTCATCGGCTATTACGTTGCCCTTTATATCCTCATGTCTCGGCACACAAATCAGAGACACCGTTTAATCTCGTGCCAGTGCATTGAGGGATTGTTTGCAGTCCCTAACTAGTTTTGACCTAGTTACGGGGTTCGAGACTGCCTTAATGACAGCCTGACTGTCAGTCATTATATTAATTTTCCTTCTCATGTAGCCCGCTTTCGCAATCATTTCTGCACAGGCTGCAAGGGCGAATATCTCTGCCTGGAAGACCGTTGTATGTTTCCCCAGGCTTATGGATATCCTTTGATTAGGACTGGGCCCACAAATACCGGCTCCTGTCCCCTGGCTGGATTTGGATCCATCCGTGTACCAGTTTTCGTTAGCAGTGATCTCACTACGTGCCTGGTCTCTATTCGGAGCTTTTTCACCTGCACCAAAAAAAAAAAGCTGTCCGTGGGCATTTGTAGCAATGGCCCGTCCAGCAACGTGCCCGTAGTATAAGTGTGCCCTCCCACCCTGAAGTTGGATGCCACAGGTTGTTGGCTTTCAGTCTAAGGATCGCATTCATTGCCTCCGCTCTCACATAGAGTTCCAGCGGGGGGAGGCCACAATGGTCTCCAAAGAAGCAGTCCCTGTACTGTTAGTTGCACCAGTGATACCCAGCAATGCCTGTCTCTGGACAGCGGAACACTTCTGTCCTCCTCCACCAGACTACTGCCCCGTATGTTATCGCTGATCTTATCACAGCAGTATATAGCCAATGGATCACCTTCGGCTTTAATCCCCAGGTTTTGCCAGCAACTCTCCTGCAGCGCCAAAACAGTTGCGTGGCCCTGATCATTGTGTTAACTATGTGATTTTTTCAGCTCAGTATCGCATCGAGGGTAACACCCAGATACTTTACTTCCTTGGTTAATGGTTCCCTCATATTGATAATTAAAAAGTAAATGACATACTAATATATCATGACATTTACTTTTGAAATTCTTTACAAAACCCTAGTGACATCGATGTTGATGACTCGACATATATTAATATTTTTCATATATCAAAGGCAGAGATATTATCTACATTACAGAAATCCAAAGGTAATTTATTATGTGGCCCTGATGTGTGCCCTAGCCTTTTACTTCGAGATTGTGCTTTTGTTCAACCACTATATCACATATTTATTTCTATCATTCAATCACCGTGTCTTCCCAAGTGCATAGAAGATCTCAAGGAGTTGTCCAATTTTTAAGAGAGGTGATAGTAATAATATTATAAACCAATATCTATTTTATGCAATTTTTCTAAAATATTTGAAACTATATTTTATATAATAATATCTCCTATTATTCTTACTAAATATTTCTACGGCGCAACATGGTTTTATTAGCAAGCGTTCGCCCATTACCAACTTATGTTGCTTTACGCTATATGCGTCTGTGATTTCCAAAAGGCCTTTGACCAGATTGATGTCACACCATTCTGCTTACCAAATTACAGAGATTGGGAGTTGCACCGGATTTGTTGAATGTTTGCAGATCATACCTACTTGATAGAATGCAGTATCTTGAGATGCGTAGAATTAGGTCTAAAGCAATATCTCCTACGTCAGGTGTACCGCACGGATCCAATCCTGGTCCTCTTCTTTTTGTAATGTTTCTAAACGACAGTACTTATTCATTGCAATGCGAAGCCTTACTTTATGCAGATGACATGAAACTATTTCGCAACATTGAATCAGTGAACGACTGCCTGTCATTGCAAGCAGATTTGGACTCCATAATTTCATGGTGCGAATCTAATCGCTTGAAACTGAACATCGATAAATAAGGCTATAAAATATTATAAATTATGACTACATCGCGTCTAAAACTGTATTTCAACGATGTAATATTATAAAAGATCTGGGCATTACCTTTGATAATTAGCTTACCTTTGTGGAACACATTAATGGGATTGTAACAACAAATGCACATCAAATATATGGATTTTTTATATAGAAACTGTACCGTCTTCTAATATTATTACAACTCCTTAATTAGATTTAAATTAGAATATGGCTCAATTATCTGGTAACCGATTTATAACGTAGACACACATCTGGAAGCTGTACAAAGGAGAATTTTAAAATACCTGATGTTTGTCTAGATAGTATACACCCTGGGAGAGGTTACAGCTGATATGCTATTGAGATTTAATTTTCCTTCGTTTGACACTCGACGCACTATTTTATATTATAAATATCTACCTAAGCCGAAAAGATTGCACATCTTTGTTGCATACCGTAAAAGGCATTATCTTTCGCAGATTAGGGAGGTATTGCTTTAAATAACAAAAATATGTTTTAGGTATATCTTTCCGACTGGCACCAATAGATTCTGCCCGCGCCATATGCAATACATGCAGAGCGTGGGACATTAGCTCACTCTGAGCAACTTAAATCTTAGCCACAACATGATTAATGTAAAATTATTTAGTACTTCTCTCGATAGTTTCAACAACTTCACTCTATCTTGTTCAAAATCGTATGCCAAGTATCAAAATTGACGATTCCTTAAAATGGACATAGATATTGTCTGCACGAAGTTCAGTAGTTTATTCTAGGCTGATCATCAATTGATATTTTGACCATTAGCATAAGGGTACAGCACTCCTTGAAGAGTATCAAACTGATTACAGTATAAATACAAAACCCAACACTGTATAGGAAAATCTGATATCTAAACGTCGTAAATGGATCTACTAAGCGCAGTTATATAACCGAAATCTGGGAACCAGAAAAAAAGAACAAATGAAAAAAGGGGTTAAAACAGATGACGACAGTATCGTCCCAACAGAGGCGGACGACTCCCATTGTAGGGGTGGTTGTATCACGGGTGAATGGGTGGTGCAGGTGGTGGTGGGGGCGACACGAATTCTCTGGAAAGAGTAATCCTGGAGCGGATTATTTTTTTGGAATTCGTTTTTCAGGTCCAGCACGACATAACTCAAATATTGGAAATCCGGTTAATCGTGAGTGATAGTCCGGTTTCGATGTTCGGCCGAGTCTAATAATGGGGGCTGTTGCCGGTACAAGGGATGAAAAGTGATGACAGTGCAGCGTTTAACAACACGGGACCGTGCGAGCCGAACTAAGCTGGTGATACATCTATAGGATCTACAAATTATCGGAGTTATTAGTAAGCCTGTTTTGAATTGGGAAAAATATAGATATCTTTTGATATATTATGGGTGGGTGCCTTGATTGTACATCTATCTTCAGCCATCGGATTGTTCATTGGGAAACTTTGGAAGCCGTTTAAATCGCTTTGTATTAGGATTAATGATCCTAATATCCGAAAATCAACAAAACGCCTAATATAATCCTATAACACCGAGGACAGGAACTCTCGAAAAGAGGATGGATGGAATTGAAAATAATTATAACCCAAGCCAATACAAAATTTCTACTAAGAAATTAGGAGTCAAAAGAAATGGTACCAATCACGAAATATATAACTTGAAACGTTAAAGAAAATTTTGAATGGATGAAGACGGAAATATGGACAATCTGTTTCGTATCGCGGCCAATTTAATTCTTCAGCTAATGCCCTAGCTTCCGTAAGCGACCGCCACTTAGCAGTAAATGGACGTTCAAATAAACCACCCCCACCATGTGGGGGTAGGTACCACCACATTTACAATGCGAATCATTAAGCCTCCCAATTCTACATAAATATGATCTAAAATTACTGTGATTCGCCATTAACTTTACCGCCTGAAGCGATAAACTAAAGTATATAAGGGCAAGCGATAATACAAAGAAGAGTTGCTCCCAAAAAAAGAGCACTACTAAGTTAAACGTTCTTCTCGGTAACCAAACATTTCAATAAGTTAATGTCTGTATTATATACCTCCCATAAACACAACAGGCGATTTGACCAACGTATTAGTTCTAGGCAGTGTATTATAGAAAGTACAAACGTTACGTCAAGCAAGTCTAGGTACACCACAGTTCAATTTGTGCAAGATCTAAGGACAATCTATATAATTGTAGATCACTTTATACAAAAATATTACAGCAATGTTCTTACGCAATGCCACAAGTAAGGCGCACCAAAAGTTTTCAACAACAAGGAATGATTAAAGCACAGACATGAATAAGTATTAAGGGGAGTTTTATAACATCACTTTGAAGCTTTGAAATTACTTTAAATTAAAGTTCCCATAAATAATACACAGATTTTTGTTAAAGTGCTAAAGTAACTTTATTTATTATATTAAAACCGGCCCTACGTTTGCGAAACCAAAGAAGTTTCAAAAATCTTCTCTAAAATGATTCAATCCATCTCACATAGGACTGATCGCAAAGATTCCTCGCCAAGGTACCATACTCCAACCTGGATCTGGCATGAATATTAAACATAATCTTAAGGGGGTGCACGTCCTAAAATTGTCTAATGTTTTGACAAAGAAAACCAAGTATATGGCATATAGAATCAATCATAGTAGATATACGGTTACTAAAAGAAAGTGTAGGTATTGTCTAACTCAATACCCAGAACCCTGATATTAGTATATTTTCTTAAAAGGTTCGACCAAATGCAGTACTGGTAGCGAATGGGTGATAGGTTAAAATCTTAGAGTTAGAAACATTCAGATCCAGCAGATTAGCGTTGTATAGCTCCTAGAACAGCTCAACGTCATCTGCAAACATAAGTAGGTACTTTACAATCTGAGTAATGGGGTAAATCATTCACATACATCAATTATAGGAGACAAGAAAAGTACAATCGCATAAATTCTAATAATGAATCACCAAAATCGGAGCAGGCCAGTCGACGGTCACTTCTATCAAAGGCATTAAATATATATCCTCAATACACATTGATAGTAATGACTTCTCACCTAAAATCACTCATTCCAACTGTACTCCTTTCACTTTGTTATCAAAGTTATGTTATGTTAAGTTATGTCAAAGTTTCCACAGAAATATATCGCTGGGGATGATCAAATACCTAGTTTTCTCCTTTATGATGCTCGTTACGTGCTTGCGAAACCCTTAACGTATATCATTAATTTGGCAATTGGTACTTCTACCTTTCCTACGCGATGGAAACGTGCTAAAATTATTCCTGTTTTCAAGAAAGATGACAAAACTCGCATTAGTAACTATAGACCGATTTCTATCTTGTCGAATTTTGCCAAGATATTTGAACATGTTATTTATTCTTGTTTGTATTACAATACACTCCAATATATTTCACCGCAACAACATGGGATCATTAAAGGTAGATCAACAGTCACTAACCTTGTCTCTAAATGCCAATATCTAAGTGAAGAACTTGATCTTCAAGGTCGGGTTGATGTCATCTACACTGATCTTAGCAGAGCCTTTGATGTAATTGATCATGGAATTTTGCTCGACAAGCTGTCATTCTTTGGATTAAGTTCTTCTCTTTTGCAATATTTATATTCTTACTTATCTAACAGAGTTCACTACGTTTTTTACAATGGTTATAAATCATTTGATTTCATTCCCTTTTCCGGAGTTCCACAGGGATCGCATTTGGGTCCCCTTTTATTTGTACTGTTCATAAACGATTTATTGATGTCTCTGTCCTGTCCATTATTTGCTTATGCAGACGACGTAAAAATTTATCTCCCATTAGAACTCTAAATGATGTGGCTCACCTCCAACATAATTTAGATCATATTTTCAGCTGGTGCTTCTCACATAAATTAAGATTGAATGTCAATAAATGTTTATTTGTGACCTACACGAGGAAAATATTAATTACATCAACTCGATGTACTCAATACGTGATACTTATTTCAAGAAAGCGGACACGGTTAGAGTTTTGGGGGTTTTATTTGATTCCCGATTAAGCTTTGCTGAACATATTGCTGAATGTGCGTTGCTGCTTCAAAATCTTTAGGTTTTGTCTTACGCTCATGCAATTTTTCAATGATGTGTCCCTTCTTAAAACTTTATACTTTAGCTTGTTGTGAGTAAATTAGAATACGCATCTATGGTTTGGTCTCCACATTACATCCACCTGCAACTGAGTATTGAAAAAGTCCAACGACGTTTCTTAAAGTGACTATCCTTCAAAATGGATAGCCAGTATCCTACTAGAGGTATTGACTACGAATCCCTGTTGGAAAGGCATAGTGTGCGATTGTTGGAACACCGTCGGGATGTTGCTCGAGCAAAATTCGTCTTGAAGATTGTTCGTGGTTGTATTGACTCTCCTGATTTACTTTCCTCTATTGGTTTCCTTGTACCTCGTTTATCCTCTCGCTTCTCATCTACCTTTTCATTACCTTTGCCTCGAACTAACTTATTACGAATGTCACCTTTAGTTACTATGTGCCGCAATGCTGATCTTTTCTTTGATGACATATTTTTTTTGATGCTATAGATAAACAAATTTAGTTCTCTTTTTTTCTGATCTTTTGTGTATTATTTTTTATTTTATACTTTTATGTATGTATGTACTTTAGTTTGTCCTGTAAAAGGTTTTGCCGTTGGACAATAAATAATAATAATTTATTATTATTATTATTATTATTTATTATTATTATTATTATTATTATTATTAAATATGTCAGAATAAATTCATAAGGAAGGCATGCTATAGAGAAAAGCGGAATCTGAAGACAATGGCGGCTATTCTTGACGATGACTACAGTGGCGCCCACATTACCACCAAATTGTATACCCAGTACAGCATGTCTAGTTATTGCTTCCATTTTTTTTTTCTATACATGCGTCTAGCTAATAGCAATGCTACCACGTCTCGATAATCCTATCCATTCGATGATCCCAAGTGAACTCGATTTGTAAACTAACCAAAGGTATAGTCCTCATTCAAACACTGTGTACGTTACAAAACTCGATAAAATCCCTCTTTCAAATCAGACAACGACCGACCATATCCTATCCTCACCAACTCCTGCGACTGAGTCTCGGACAAATAACCGCGAATCAATCCTCGCCGTCGCGTCGTGGGGGTTGCCATACTGTCAAAGGCAATTTCCAGTGGCTCCCCCACCGCGCTGTCTTTGTCTGCGAGCGGGAACGATAAATTACCCAAGTCGGCGATGCAATTTTTCCATCTGCACCTCGCCAACACAGCGCAGCGGACGAATAGATGCAGCAGCGCGCCAGATGAGAATCTATTACCGAGATTGAACGGACACAAAGAGGGTGGGGGGAGGGGTGCGGCGGAGGGTGGGAGATGGAAATATTAATAGTGGCGCGCTCGTGGACGTGCTAGGTAAGAACGGAAGCAATTTTCGAAGTAATCACCGGGCTGTGTGACGTCAGAAAACAGGAAGAAGCGCGAGGTTGATACAAGACGGGTTTGTCGATCGATGAGATCGTTCCGCCTATGTTTTGGTGTTTTTTTCCTGGGAATAGGAAATAGAAATGGGAATATTGTGGCTTTATAAATATTCAAACATTTCACCCCTATACTAAATAATCTATGATATTAACAGGTATTCTGAGAAACAGTGAGCATACATCATATTTATGATACATAAAACTGTCTGTAACTTGTGCAACTTTCTTTTCGGCAAACATACTGCTGTGGACTGGCACTCCGGTTTTCGCAATTTCAGATGTTGTCATGTTTACTCCGATCAGCCTTTGTCAATGTTTCGGGAGAATTTTCACAGATGTAATTGTTTATTTTTAAATAAGATTTAGTTTGTATTGTATGATTGTATGATTTATTTAGTTAAGTGTTCAGTTGTTTTAAATTAATTTCATTTATTTAAATGTCTTGCGTTCACCTGTATAGTTTATATTATTATGTTTTGAGATTTTGTCCGTTGGCGGACTGATCTGTGCGGCTTCGCTGTACGCAGCGGTCGAGATTGTAAGAGTCAGTTCCGAGATAGACGAGAGCGTGAGTAGACGTAAAATTTAATTTTGTTTGCTGCCATTTTGTTAATACTTTTGATATAGAGATTTGTTTCGCTTATATTGAATTTTACTTTCGTCCATCAAAGAACTCGCTTGATAATAATTGTTATTATATTGTTGTGTACACAATTTAGAGATCATTCATTATTTCGTGCAGGAAGATAGATTTTAGTCTTAATTCCCTCATTATAATTTTAAACAGTTCATTTTTGGTTATCTAGTTTGCTGTTTCATTTTTATTTTTTTAATCACCTCGGGTTGGGTGAACACAAGCTTTGTTCTTGCTTTTAGTTTTCATTTTTGTAAATTTTTGGTGTTCCACGAATTTATTTTATTTTAAATTGATACCACGTGGTTTGATTTAAAAGATATTGGATTGTCTTCCTGACAACTTATTCTATTGTTTGTTATAAGATTTAGCATTGTCCTATTGTAATTTAGAATCAGTTGCAAATTTGATTTAGACCAGAACCCTCTGTTTACGGTTTTTTTTTTGCAAAAATTTGTAATTAATTTTTTTTTTTTAATAATAAAAATTCTTGTTTGTTTATTAACGTCATTCAAAATTCTGTTCTTTTATTTTTAATTAAACCTTTTCAATTTTTGGAATATTTATGAAAGTCAATTTCTTTCACCCACTGTTTACTTTTCGTGATTAGATTCAAGTTTTAAATTGCGAGGGTAACTCTGAGACAAATTGTTCTTTTGCGCCCTTAAAAAATTTATCCGTTAAGCTAGCTAATTTTCTTTTTCATTTTGCAAGTTCATTTAGTACTTTCAGTACACAGCAATACGTATTTTTCCCGCAGAATTCAAATCCATGGCAAAAATGGGGATTTTCATTTGAGATTTGAAAGTTGCTGCTACCCTAACTTACAAGGTGTACGTTGGTAAGATATAAAATGATATCGTGTTATTTAGAATCATTTACAGTTTAAATTTCACCTTTTTACTTATCCAGCCAGCATAAAAATGTGCGTAGACAACATTGTCTTTAATTTTCTTAATCCTCTGATATAAAGTAGTAGTCTGCTTGTCTTAGGCGTAAAACAGATTTTGTCCTTCTATCGTGTACATGGTTATTTATTGTATGTTTATTTATTAAATAAACTGTAATCTCTATGACCGAAACAACACACACTTTAAATGTAGGTGTCGGAGGCCGTCATTATTCCAAGTTGTTTAAACGACTTTCTACATGAGTCTCTCGCGCCTAACTTGCTTATTAAGCGGATGGGGTCCCAAACAAAATTCGGCGGAAGTCCTCAAGATTGCGCTACGCCACTGATCGCGAGACTATAAATATGTGCTTCCCAAGTCAAATATGCATCCAATGTTACAGCAAGCAGCTTCACCGTTGTGTCCAACTTGATATTTTGATAATTTTGATAATTTGATCTCAAATTTTTAAAATCTACCGCCACCGTTTCGCTCTCATTTAATTTTAGAAAATTTTTGATTGACCATAATGATATTTGTTCATATACATATACAACAAGACTTACAACATCCGTTAAAGAAGACACTTTAAACAAGAAGTTCGTATCGTCTGCATAACGTACTATTTTCTAAATATTGAAATAAATCATTTGTGTTATAATGTATAAGAGTGGACCTAAAATATAGCCTTGCGGGACTCCTGCAGTAATCCTCATGATTTTGCTGGCGTGTCCACTTGGTAGTTTCACACGTTGATTTTTAACTCTCTAATAAATTTAAAGCTTTTCCACGAACCCCATGCACGCTGCAGTTTCTCTAATAACCGCTCATGATTTACACCATCAAAAGCACCATAATAATCAACAAACAAACCTAGAACATTTGAGTTTTATCTTTGCTATTTACTATTGCCGAAACAAGCTCAAAAAAGTGCTGCATCTACTCCCTTAGGGTGAGCAAAGCCATACTTGGCAATGGGAAAGTAATTTATTACAGTTGAAAAAATCTACAAACTGCTCATCTACAGTTAATTCAAATAGTTTGCAAAAGTAGATAGTAAAATAACAGATCTATAATTTTTAATTATCTTTTTTGTACACCAAAACGGTAAGTTTTCCTATCCTATGATATTACGGTTGCATTTTGGCTTAATTTTTTTTTACTTTAGTGTCTCTGATGAAGCAATAAAAATAAAATTTGGACAATGAGCACTTATGAGACATAAATTTTCCTTTCCAACACTCACGCGGTTTAATCTGAAATGGTCTGGATTTTCGATTCCGATGTAGAATCAACTGTTTCTCTCTCTTTCTTTTGGTATTTGGATTCAAGATAACATTTTTAGTACAACTGTACAAACTTTGATAAATTCAGACAATCGAATTACACATCTGCGATATATATATAATATATTATTATAATCAGTCGACGTGGCGGAATATAGATGACAGTTGCGAGTCAGACAGCGCCATCTGTGCGTAGTGCATGCGACCGTATCCAATAAATGGAGGGGTAGGGGATGCGACGTTGTTATAAATTAGCGAAACTTTCGCGAATTGTTCCGCTCCTAGAGTTCGCTTCCGTATCAGCGCACTCTGACGACTGAATTCCATTATAAAGTTCAATTAATTATTGCGATAGTTACGGTACATGTAACAGGTAAACTAATAAATTTATCCGAGCTATATCGATGAGGAAGAGCACAAATTAACGTCGTATTTGTTTATATGGGCGCGTACGTTCGTAATCGTTCGACGGGCGTGGCATTGCCTTGTTTTTTATTCTCGGTCCTAATTTTATCCAGATTCACGCAACATCGAAAAGATAATGTAGAGAATCAGTCAACTAAAAAAAGTTTCTTTATATCTCTCAAACATGCAAATAATGTTATTAAGTTCAAAGCAAAAAAAAAGTAACTAATTTTACAGGAAACGAGATATTTATTTGCACAAGATTTACTAGATATGCATTTCGAGTTACACAAAACATATACAGACTTGCATCTGCATTTCACTCTCATCGCTTATAAAAGAAATTTGTATTGATTTAGAAGCCAACGTTAATCTAAACGATATAGATAGATAGATAGATCATATATTGTATCAGTGGTGTTGCATCATAAATAACAATAATTATAAACAATAACAATTAAAATGGCACATAATAATGAGTAATTAATATTAACAATAATGACAACAATGATGATGATAATGATAATAATAATAATGGTAATGATAACACGTAATAACAAATAATTAATGATATGATAAATAATTAATGAAATGATAACTATGACAAAGATACACATAAAACAATCACATTTATATCTGTAATTATGCTCCGCATACCTACATATATCAACATCCAGAGACAAATCCATCATTCCTAATTGAAGTATTCATCTAATGAATAGGAATGTTTAGTTTTTAGGTGTAATCTTAGTTTTGACGCAAACTGTGCGCGCGTACAGAGTTTCAGTGCCTCAGTGTAAATTTGAATACCGTGTTGAATGTAAGATGTGTAAAACTTACTTGATCTAGAAACATCACAGCGAACAAAATCTGCGCGTCGGGTGCTGTAGGAATGCGCTGTAGAATTCAATTGAAATTTGTTTGTGTTATTTTGAACGTAGCAGGCAGCTGCATGTATATAAAGGGTATAGACCGTCGGGATACCCAACTCAATGAAATAGTATCTGCAAGAATCTTCCCTTTGCAGATTGTAGATAATTCTGCAGCATAAGTATTGTTTTTGTCTTGGAATTACTTCCCCAAAATAGAGGACCATAACTCAAATGCGAATTGAAATATGCAAAATATATTGTTTTTAATGTACTAATATCGCAGTTATTTGCTTTCATTTTTCTTAAAACATATAGAGACTTATTTAACTTAGAAATAACTGAACTAATGTGAATGTCCCATTTTAAGTCCTTGTCTATGGTCAAATCCAACAACTTCCACTCCAAGATCGAGGTGAACACATTATTTTAAATATTTAATTCCAACTGCGACCTGTTTTTCCCAAAATCTATTAATTTTATTTTGTTAATGTTAAGAATTAATTTATTTACTCTACACCACTCCATCATTTCACCCAACACGCGACAAGCGTTATTTAGTAACCCCTCATGGGTTTCTGAAGATATTAAGATTGCAGTATCATCAGCGTACATCACCACACTGCCGGACAAGAATCGTGGTAGATCATTGATAAAAAGAACAAATAGGACTATTAGGAAGTATGACCATATAAGTCATAAACTGAAAGAGTTGCAGTGGCTTAATATGATTAATAGACAGAAATTGCATTGCTTACGTTTTTACCACAATATCATTATAACTCAATCGCCGGATTATTTATTTGAAAGATTAACATTCAGAACGGACGTGCACACTCTAAACCTACGACATAAAGGCCTACACTTACACCACCTTTTCATCGCATGGAGCTTTTTAAACGATCGTTTTCCTATAATGTTGCACATTATTTACGAGCTACCTGAACAGTTCAAGACGCTTCATCGGTCCAGTTTCGGAAGAAGTTATATCGTTTCTTGTTTGAAAATCAATAATTACTTACTTGTTTGACTTATTTAACACTTATGCGCTATTTGTACTTTAGCTGTCGGATTAACCACAATTGTATTTTTTTTTATGTATGCATAAACATATCTTTGTGTGATATTCCTCGTTTTTTTTTCTCTTGGTAGTAGTACGTATGTAGGGGTTAAGTGGAAGAGCAGTCACCAGGTTTTGGTGACTGAACTTCGCCCCATTAGCTAGTTTTTATTTTTTCATTTTCATTTTCTTACCATTGTATTTTGGTTTATTTTTATTTTTTTTTTTTTATTTTTTTTTAATTTTTTTTGTATTATATTTCCGAAATTTAATAAAGACATGTTATTATTATTATTATTATTATTATTATTATTATTATTATTATTTCTCATTTCACTAGGGGAATTTCAAATTTAAATTTATCGTATTTGTTTATATGAGCGCGTACATTCGTAATCGTTCGACGGGCGTGGCATTACCTTGTTTTTTATTCTCGGTCCTAATGTTATCCAGATTCACCCAACATCCAAAAGATAATGTAGAGAATTAGTCAACTAAAAAAAGTTTCTTTATACCTACTTTCACCAACTTCATAAAACTTATTTCTCATCGACGTTTGAAAACGATATTACATTTGTATAAGCTATTTTATTACTAATAATAGATTTCACTCCAAATAGTCAGCTTACGAACTTACGCCGTTGTTACATCAATAACGACGTAGGTAAGTTCATAAACTGATTATTTGAAGTTGAATCTATTACACTTTTCAGGTTATTATTAATTTAGGTTAACTGTAATACTTTATTAAATATAGCACAACCAGGAGATTACCAAAATACATCCGGATGCGCCATTATTAGATTATAATACGAATTTGTGTGTCACTAGAGGAATTTCAAATTTAAATTTATCGTATTTGTTTATATGAGCGCGCACATTCGTAATCGTTCGACGGACGTGGCATTACCTTGTTTTTTTATTCTCGGTCCTAATTTTATTCAGATTCACCCAACATCGAAAAGATAATGTAAAGAATTAGTCAACTAAAAAAAGTTCCTTTATACCTACTTTCACCAACTTCATCAAACTTATTTCTCATCGACGTTTCAAAACGATATTACATTTCTGTAAGCTATTTTTTTACTAATAATAGATTTCACTCCAAATAGTCAGTTTATGAACTTACGTCGTTGCTACATCAATAACGACGTAGGTAAGTTAATAAACTGATTATTTGAAGTTGAATCTATTACACTTTTCAGGTTACTATTAATTTACGTTAACTGTAATACTTTATTAAATTTAGCACAACCAGGAGATTACCAAAATACGTCCGGATGCGCCATTATTAGATTATACAATACAAATTTGTGTGTCACTAGGGGAATTTCAAATTTAAATTTATCGTATTTGTTTATATGAGCGCGTACATTTGTAATCGTTCGACGGGCGTGGCATTACCTTGTTTTTTATTCTCGGTCCTAATGTTATCCAGATTCACCCAACATCCAAAAGATAATGTAGAGAATTAGTCAACTAAAAAAAGTTTCTTTATACCTACTTTCACCAACTTCATAAAACTTATTTCTCATCGACGTTTCAAAACGATATTACATTTCTATAAGCTATTTTATTACTAATAATAGATTTCACTCCAAATAGTCAGCTTACGAACTTACGCCGTTGTTACATCAATAACGACGTAGGTAAGTTCATAAACTGATTATTTGAAGTTGAATCTATTACACTTTTCAGGTTATTATTAATTTAGGTTAACTGTAATACTTTATTAAATATAGCACAACCAGGAGATTACCAAAATACATCCGGACGCGCCATTATTAGATTATAATACGAATTTGTGTGTCACTAGAGGAATTTCAAATTTAAATTTATCGTATTTGTTTATATGAGCGCGCACATTCGTAATCGTTCGACGGGCGTGGCATTACCTTGTTTTTTTATTCTCGGTCCTAATTTTATCCAGATTCACTCAACATCGAAAAGATAATGTAAAGAATTAGTCAACTAAAAAAAGTTCCTTTATACCTACTTTCACCAACTTCATCAAACTTATTTCTCATCGACGTTTCAAAACGATATTACATTTCTGTAAGCTATTTTTTTACTAATAATAGATTTCACTCCAAATAGTCAGTTTATGAACGTACGTCGTTGTTACATCAATAACGACTTAGGTAAGTTCATAAACTGATTATTTGGAGTTAAATCTATTACACTTTTGAGGTTGTTATTAATTTACGTTAACTGTAATACTTTATTAAATATAGCACAACCAGGAGATTACCAAAATACGTCCGGATGCGCCATTATTAGATTATACAATACAAATTTGTGTGTCACTAGGGGAATTTCAAATTTAAATTCCCTACTAATAAAACGACATTAAACTGACATCTAACGACGAAACAAAACACTCCCATCCTCAACACCGACTAACTTCAAAACGCGACGCAAACCGTTATTCATATCGAAATAAAATCTATTCGCATTTCAGGTATACATAGTCGGCCACATCCCCCCTGGCTCTAACGAGCGGCAACGCGGCTCACCCCCGCCCATAAAGCGCTCAACTACGACGACTACCATAACAGGCGATACTTGGAGCTGGTCCGGAAGTATTCCGGCATCATAGTGGGCCAGTTCTTCGGCCATCTGCATTCGGACTCGTTCAGGGTGATATACAACAAACGGGGTGAGTATCGTGTCAGGACGGGCGAACTAATCCCCGCGTCATAAACTAAGGGAAATTACCGTTTCGTAGTTGTGTTCGGCGGCGGGTCGGTAAGTTAGAATTCTGCGGGGAATTCCCGGGCGACCGTCGTCTGTCTAATTGATACTTGGGTTCGAGATGGGGGAGGGGCCGGGGAGGACGGGTTTTGTGTATCGCTTAACTTGCATTTAACTGCCTAGAATGTTAAACTAGGTTATTAAGTGAGGTGGAAGGCCGCCGTGGAGAGAAGTGGGTTGGGGTAAGGGTCTAGAGCAATTGTTACACGTAATATAACAAGTATTAAAGTTATATGAGGGGAGTATATGACATTGCTTTATGATGCGAAGTATTTTCAGGATGGGAGAGAGTTAATACAACAGATAGATGATTTTAAAGCTAAGCATTAAATCTTATATGAGTATTGACATGGAAAAAGGACTACACTGCAAAAAATACAGTAATTTTGCCATGGTAAATCAGGAATATTACATGTAACAACGTTATGAATTTACCACAATAAATCATGTAAATTTTGTTTTACATGTTTTTTTCTAGGATATTTAACATGGAAAAAGAAATTTCGGTAAAATTTATAGCTTTTTCATGTAAGTTTAAGATGTAACAAAAATTCCAAAGGAAAATACAGGAAAAAACATGTATAATTTTGTATTTACTCTCAAAATTTACTTAGACGTGTAAAATTGACATTTTTTTTTTTGGGGTATTTAATGCACTTTAAAAGTAATTTTACTAGTAAACTATTAATTTTGCTGTAAAAATATGAGGATCTTTTATATTCATTTGTTTTTACTTGAATTTTCGGGTAAAACTATAGATATCATGGAAAATACGAAATTCATACGCCGCAATGTGATCGGTTATTAGATTATTTATCTGTGCGCGTAAGTAATTCTATTCGTTTGCCGAACTTATTATTGGCTCAATGATATCATGTACGTCACAAACAATCGTAGGTTTCGCGTAAGCGTGTTCATTCTTGATCCCTGGTTGAGCGATTCAGTATGACCTATTAGGTGCTATAAAAGAATTAGGTAAGTTGCTTGCTCTCTTTATAAAAATACATATGAAAATTACTTCAGTGTTCGGTAAATATAGGGTTCATATAAATATTACATACGAATTTTACAGTACAATCTTTGAAAAACACATCTGCATGTGAAATTTACTAGACGGTAGAAATTTTACCTTATGAAGCAAATTTACCTGTAAAATTGTAGGCAAACTTTGTTACCAACGATTTTACTGCAACTTTTTTTACAGTGTACTTACATAATGATTCTAATTAATTAAAAAATAACAGGAGCTCATCACGTACTAGTCGACAGGATTACGTTATTAATTCGTCATTTTGACGTAAAAATGTCATAACTCACTGACGTCATAATATAGCAAAATACCTAACCATATAACTTGGCTTGCATGTTGAATACTTCCTAGATTTATACTCACTCCATTGGGTGATTAGATAAATGCGAGCATAATTTATATAGTTAGTTAGTTTGCTAGTTATCTAGCGTACTTTATTGTATTTGCCATTATAAAATATGGATATAATACATCAGAAATGTAATAAGTACAACATAACGCTAACAAAAACATCCTACAAAAACACAATACTAATTCTAGTGACTTGAAACTGGCCTCAAGTGCAAATACTCGTCAACAGAATAAAAACAACATTGCAACAGTAGCAATTTTAATTTTTTCTTCTGAGCAGCAGTTTATTCGTTTGTAGTTTAAGCTCAGAGGAGAGAGATTTATGTGATTAAATTCCCATGAAAGATGGCGCTCTCTTAATAATATTGTATCTCTCATACTTTCATTCTTGTCTCTAGTATTCTAATTATAAGTATCTGAGCTTTTGGGATAATCATGTTTATTACTAAAAAAAGTACACAAAATTGCTGCTAAAACATAGATACTCAGCTGTGGCAATCTACAGAACCTTTTAAATGAAAGTCGACTAACGCTCACGAAAAGACACTCCAGATACAACAGCAGTTGTATCGTCTGCCTAAATGAACAGAGGGTAATAATTAATACATCTTATTATATCATTTATGAATGAAAGAAACAGTAATGGGCCGAGAACAGATTCTTGGAGTACACCAATTGTTACAAGCAGTGGCGGCTGGTACATACGTTACAGGCGGGACCAATACAATAAGTAAAGTTCGTGTGCTATCGTCGGAAATACGAGCATGTTACAACTTATACGAAGAAATTAAATCATTGTAATGTCCCTTGTAAAACGTAAGCACCAGCTGCCGCTGGTTACAGCAATAAAGCAAACGTAGGCGTGCTTCAGACGAGGCGATTAGTTGATTCCACTAGTTGAACGGACGGTTGTCAAGGAGTATACTGATGTAGCAAATGATTGGAAACCGCTTGAACCCTTTCACTGAAAATAAACTCGGCAACTTCGTTGAATCAACCAAACCGCTTTGTCTGAAAGACGTCGTAGTTGCCTACTTAACAAATTGCACTCTATCGGATAAATGGGATCTGAACCAATCAGCCATCACTCCACGTACACCGCAATACTCTAGTTTATCAACTAAAGCGTCAGGAGTCACACAATCAAGGACAAACGACAAATAATCGCAATACCCCTATCATGACCCTACGAATGACCGTAATAATCAAATGGTAACTCCTGAAATCATGCTGTTCATCTGAGATTTTCCTATTGCGCAACAAATGTGTCTCAATGTGGGACAATAAGTCACTACATCAATGGGAGATTTGTCTTTATAAACGCGTTATACAGTGACCGGCATAAATATTGCAACATATAGGAAATTTTTTTATTATTAAAATATACTAAAACTTTTTTGGGGGAATAGGTTGTGCATGTCTAGAAATCCCAAAATTTATTTTGACACATGTCACGTGACCACTAGTATGGAGGTAAAAAAAAAAATATGCCGTGAATCTGCAAAAAGTGGGGTTAGATGATATGATAACCAAAAAAGTTATTTGAAAAAGTTGTAAAAGATAATCTTCAATAAAAGTAATGTTTGCTAAGTGGTTTAGAGAGAAAATGTTTGTAAAATTTTATTTTTTGCTAGTAGGTACAGTCCCTTGCAACAACAATTGTCACACTGAAATCGTACTTTTCAGTTTTCGCTATGTTAATTATGCAAAAATTGAGAAAACTGTTTGAGTATCAACCAAATTTGGAAACAGTACTGCAGTTGAGCTGCTAAGAGCGAAAAAAATGGAAATATGTAATTCAATGAAACAATATTTGGAAAAATTGTGATTTTTTTTTTTATAAAATATGTTTACAAAAATTTGCATGCGGCCTCAGAATTGAATTCTAAGCAACTTTTTCAAATAACTTTTTTGGTTATCATATCATCTAACCCCACTTTTTGCAGATTCACGGCATATTTTTTTTTTACCTCCATACTAGTGGTCACGTGACATGTGTCAAAATAAATTTTGGGATTTCTAGACATGCACAACCTATTCCCCCAAAAAAAATTAGTATATTTTAACAATAAAAAAATTTCCCATATGTTGCAATATTTATGCCGGTCACTGTATATAAAAAATTTAATAATTTCAAGTCATCCCAACCCCGTATTCCACCTAAAAGGTACTACACGAGGCTATCTATTCTAAGTACTATATGGGTTCCATAACAATTAAAATGTTCCTACTGTAATTAATAATTTCTCTATGATTGTTAGTAACAAAATTAGAATACAGTAATCTCGCGACCACGTGAATAATACTTTGTGTGAAATGTGATTAGTTCACATAATTGCGAGTCTACTGTAAATCGGTCAGCTTAAATGCGCCCATGGAGCGTCTTTCGTTATCTCCCAGCATTCGCCAATGACATTCATAATATATAATATACTTACATAAATTCAATGGCCAAGGAGTAAGGGAGAACCATGGCAAAAACCTTACTCTGCCAGGATCTGGGAAGAGTCTCAGACCTTGTTACTGATAGCCGCAAATATATCTGCAACTCTTTGAATTAAACTAGATGGCATATCAATTGGTCCCTGAGTTTTTTTTTTGTATATATTTGGAGTCTTCAAAAGTCCATCAATTAAACCAGTTGGCACATCATCTGATCCTGAGCTGTTGTTCTTTATATTATTTTCAACCTCCATCTGGCGTCTCCAAATGCCTATCATGAAAAATGTCATTTAATACCTTAGAGGTGATAAATACTGTAGAGCAGTGGTTCTCAAACTTATTTAGACACTGTACCCCTTTTTACCCACAAAACATTTTAGGTACCACTTCTCAGTTACCGGTACTAAGTAAACTATAATTAAAATATTAAACAAATCTTAAAGCCTTCTATGTAGCATAGAAGTATAGTGTTAACCTTTGAAACTGAATTACGCATCATATTTAAATAAAAACAAAGAGATATTATTTACAAACATTTTTATTACATTAAAAACAAACACACACAAAATTTAAAGAACAAAAAGCGCTTACTTTCAAAGAGATTAGTGAGAAGGGTGAGCTTGTTTCCCTTTGCACAGTTTATCAAAATTGGGTTTTAACTTGGTTAAATACAATCTTAAATCACCTTCAACATTTAATTTGTTTCTAGATTTATTTTTAAGATAGGTTAAACTTGAGAAACCCTTTTCACATAAATAAGTGGTGGAAAACCCAACAAGAAATTTAACAGCAGTGCTTGACAGTTCTTTTGTATTCCTTCCCAATACCGATCCAGAAATCTAACAATGTAGTACCAGCAGTCAAATATTTGTTTTTCAACGTGGGATCACATGATACTTCAATAAGGTGTTCCTTTTGAAAGATAGTCAGGTTAGTGTCCATAGCATCAGCATTAAAGGGGTCCACGTATCCAATTATACTGTTTCTCCAAAGGTGGAAAGTACTCTCTTAGCATTTGAGTCTTGAGTTCAGTGAAATCAGATATGTTTTTCTCATTATCTTGCAAAAATGTAAGTAATCTTTTAAACGGCTCGCAGTTGTTATTTTCTATTTGTTTTTCCCAGAGAATGGTCTTTTTTACCATTGCATCAGTTTTCTTTTCTATATTAAAAATATCAGAAACACTGCCTTGCATGGATAAATTCCAGATGTTGAGTTTTCCAAAAATATCACTTAAATAAGCCAACTTCAAAAGCCAATCAAAATCAGTAAGTACAGAAGACAGATGGGATTTGTGTTCGGTAAAAAAATTATGTAATTCTTTGTGGAGTTCAAATACACGGGACAAAACATTTCCCCGAGAAAGCCATCGTACCTCAGTATGTAGCAATAAGTTCTCATGAAGGCTCCCCATATCCTGGCATAGAATTTTGAAGTAACGAGTTCTCATGTTTGCTTTCAAAATGGCGTTTTAAAAGAGAAGGTTTCATAGAATTGTTTGATAAAATTTCTGAACAAACAACGCATTGTGGATTAGGCTCGTCTGAGCTTCCAGTCCAAGTAAAACCTAATTTTAAGTACAACTCTATTTTCTCTTTTTACTTTTATATTCATTTGCCAGTTTTTCGGGTTTTTTTTATTTTTTCCTTGAGCTGCTCAGTAGTAACAAGACGTTCAGGTCTACTTTCATTTTGTGAAGTTGATGGCCCAGAATTTTGATGCAGATCTTCATGAGACCTTTTCTTTAGGAGCCATTTATCCATTGTTAATTTTTATTGTAAAATTCACTTACGTGGTACCTGATTCAGTTTTCAAACAGATGTCCGTAAACGTGTTTCAACAGGATTGAGTGTCCGCAGAATAACACAACACACCACAAAAATAACACAATACTGAGAGCGAGCTTGTAATAATAGGCAATGCTACTGCAGTGCAGTGACACGAGTGATTGGTCGGCCATACAGCCCCACTCTGATGACTAAGCCCTTAGTGGCGCGCGAACGTCAACGTTTCCATACGTGTCCCGGGTTGTTTTATTTTATTGTTGGCCGGTCGCGTACCCCCTAAAAATTTTCGCGTACCACAGTTTGAGAACCACTGGTGTAGAGAGTTTTCATAACATTATAACCAGATACCGTAATGAATAATTCATTATTATCATTTTAAAAATAACACCCCCACATTTCAAATAAAGTAATTGAAGGCGACAAAACCCTGTCACAGAAATATAAAATAAGAAAAAGAAACACAGCACGCATTAATTTCAGCGTTCCCCAGGGAGAACCCTCTAAAAATTGCGCTAATTACCAACCTGTCCTCCTGACCCTCCATTAGCCCCCTCCCCCCATCCCTTCTTAGCATTCGTTGATGTCCAGTCGCACCGCCATCATCATCATATTCAGATGGTCGGACGGCAGCCGAGTTACTCTCTGTTAATTACTTGGACGTCAACACATACAAATCATTTTAATTTCCGTCCATTTTTCATTTCCCTACTGTCTCCGTCCCGCTTTCCACTTCCCCGCCCGCTTCTCGCTTTGTTTATTAAGCAATTTTTTCCCTTCTGCGTCCGAGGCGAACAGGCCCACCCTCGTAGCACCGTTGCCACCCACCTACCCCCAACTCGAGGGCAATTAATCTGTGGAATAAAATGAATTAGCATCGGACCGAGAGGAAAAATACGGACGCTGGCTGTCTGCACAGGCGAAATGTTTTTTTTTTTTTTGCCTCCTCTGGGGAAGCAAAAACGGAGAAGTAAGAAACGACGCAATTAAAAAGAAATACCGTTGAAGAATTAGGGCGGACACTGTAGAATAAATAATAAAGAATGAGGAATGACGGGGGAAGACACGATTTTATTATGTTTCTCTCGTAGATTTGCTATTTCGTTGAAGAGAGGAGGGAGGGGAAGAGGGGGGGGAGGCAAATGAAGAGACAGAGAGAGAGAGGGAGTTAAACTAAGATATTGTATAAATCTGAAGTTGGATTGTGCGGTACGCAAATGCGTAGAACAGAATGGATTCTTTAGTTCCAGTATTCCAGCAGCTAAAAGAGGCATGTTCCCATATTCCATGAAGTGGCACATTCAAGGAGAACTAATGAATGAAAATCTTTGTGTTAAAACAACACTAGCAAAACTTTTTTGTGCGTCAGATTTACTTATGAATATCATATTTTTTAGTTGGCCGCCGTAAGATTTGAGTTCCAATTTGTAAATAATAATATTTGTATTTATTAATTGATTAATTGAAATAAACAAAAAGCTAGCATGAGAGTTTTCTATCGATTAATCTAACCGCTCCCAGGTCGTGTGATTTTATGAGTATTTAACATATAATCCAACCCTGTATAATAAATAATATACAAGAAAAAGACGTTGATTTCATCTTTACAGTATTTTTTATTATAAAACAACGAAAGCAGAAAAAGATACAAATAAAATGATTACCTTGGTGGTAGAAAAAAAATAATGTATATTACTGACTGAATTGAATATATTTAAAATAAACAATAAACAAGATTATAATTTCTGATTTTACAAATAATAAACAAATAAAATAAAGCGGTAACACTTGGCGGTCCTTCGGCTCTAGGCGTGGTCGTTTGGGTTTCTCCGTCATCGTATTCTCTGGATCGAGAAATTCCCAGCCTACGGGCGCACAACACTTCAGCCCACGACTAATACTTAATCTAATAACTGATTGCTACATTACTCACTTATTAAGTTTTATTTCTCGGCACTAAACAACTAGCCAGAAATAGTGGAGACGCGTTATCCCACTACGCGTTTATTTTTACCAACATCTGGTATTCTTCGCAGCAACAATAAATAGCTCAGGTATTCAGCAAAAACGGGGATAAGTTAGTCAGCTACGCTATTTACCTTTATCAATATATAAACTGTGTTGTGGTCGGTGCTTAATGGGGAACCTCACAACCGCTCAGACGAACGGCACGTCCACTTTCTTACAGCGCTGGCTGCCGACTTTTATTCTTCGCTTGCTCACCTACGATCTACGATCTCCTCGGCTGCTCACCAATCAGAGACGTTGCGCTGTTCGTGATTCGCGGCAAACTACTTCATTAGTCCATTCCTTTCTTGACGCTGCTTACGTCACCGCACAAATACACAGACAGAGAGAGATTAATTAGAACTAAAAATATGTTGCAAATTCTAAATGTTTTATATGTTTACCTAAATAGAACAAAATCAAATATTTTTTATTAAGCAAGTAAATAATAAGTCAAACTTAAAACAAAATGCATTATAGGCGTCCTATTATAATCTTTGAGCGCTTAAATGACCCTAAGGTAGTGGACAATGAGTATCTAATCTCTATGTTTGTTAATGCAGTTTAATTTATTGAATACACATTTAAAAAACACTTTTAAGGTACATATTCAAAATGTCCATCATCATTTTCGAGACACAGGTTTGTCTACTCATTATCGAACACATTTTGTGGCATTTCAAGTAGTACATTATTTATTTCTTCGGAAATCGCTGCTTGCAATTCGCCCAAATTATGAAGTCTGCTGCGGAATATTTTATTTTTTAAATACCCAATCAGGAGAATTTGCTGGTCATCGATTTACACTGATTAATCTGTCATCGTAAAGTTATTGTAAGTAAACTATATATCGTATTTCGGGCAGTATGTGACAGAGCATCTTGTTGAAAGTATCCATGACCAATTTTATCATCATGCAAGCTATTAAGAAATAGTGTTACATTTTTCTCCTTATAACGCTTTAAAATTATGGTGTCGTGTAAGAAAATTGGCCCTATTATCTTGGCCCGAACACCAACCTTGGATATGATGAAGGTTATTTTCAATAAAAACATGTGGATTTTTCCTTGACCATTTTGCGCCAAATAATGTAGCCAATTAAATGAAACCAAAGTTCATCAAAACAAAAAGTTAAATCTTTTCATTAAACCATTGACAGCAATTCCTCCTTGTCTCAAAATCTTATAAACGCACGTGTTGACACATTGAAACATCATAAAGATGCAATATCTTTTTTAGTCCTACAAAAATAGTTCCATAAGAAATCACTTGAACATAAATGATTATTAAAAAATATACCTAACTGAGCAAACAAATTTCCTATAGATTTATTCATTCTTTGCTTAATATTCTCTATAACATCATCTGTTAACGCTCTGGGAGTCCCTTCACGTTTTTTTTTCACTTGAAAACACTACGGAATTCCATAACTCGCTAAACCAACCCATCTCGATGCTGTAGGAATACGTCTAAAGCAATTTTCACACCTGAATACTCAGCAACATATCGGAATATACCAAGTTCGATCAGTATTCAATGTTTCGCTACGAAAATGAGGCAATACGATGAGGGTGTCTTGATGCAGCTTAAATGGCATGATACGTCTTTAGAAAGACAAATTTTATTCAGCAATAAACGCGAAGAAACGCGATATAATCAAATAACGAAGCAAAAATGATAAAACCGCAGGAATGATAAATGATGCGACGTACCCAATTTACTGAATTAGTCTAAGAAATTTTTTATACCAATTTCAATCACTTCAAATATATAACATTATAACAAGTCATCGAAATGCTGACAGACGAAGGACAAAGACACTTTGTGCAAGTAGAAAAGCAGATTTTAGATCTAGCAAACTGGAATCGCTCAATTAGCACCAGACAATTAGCTGTTGCAATGAATATCCCAAGCCACAAAATCAATCATTCTGTCCTAAAAGAAAACATTCTGCATCCATACCACGTTGTTGCTAAGCTCAATCTCTTATCTCTTTATGAAAACGACTGTCTCCGACTAAGTTTGTGCAACACGAATGTATGTAAGTGGAATATGTGACGCTTTTCTCAGACATGTTCTTTGGAGCGATGAATGGATATTAATAGAGATGGAGACATTATAACAAGTCATCAAGATGCTGACAGACAAAGGTGAAAGACACTCTGTGCAAGTAGAAAAGCAAATTTTGGAATTAGTAAACGAGACTCGCTCAATTAACACCAGACAATTAGCTGTTGCAATGAATATCCCAAGCCACAAAATCAATAATTCAGTCCTAAAAAAAGCATTCTGCATCCATATCACGTTGTTGCTAAAACTCAATCCCTTATCTCTTTGTGAAAACGACTGTCTCCGACTAAGTTTGTGCAACACGAATGTATGTAAGTGGAATATGTGACGCTTTTCTCAGACATGTTCTTTGGAGCGATGAATGGATATTAATAGAGATGGAGACATTGTAACAAGTCATCAAAATGCTGACAGACGAAGGTCAAAGACACTCTGTGCAAGTAGAAAAGCAAATTTTAGAATTAGTAAACGAGAATCGCTCAATTAACACCAGACAATTAGCTGTTGCAATGAATATCCCAAGCCACAAAATCAATCATTCTGTCCTAAAAAAAAAAAAACATTCTGCATCCATACCACGTTGTTGCTAAAGCTCAATCTCTTATCTCTTTATGAAAACGACTGTCTCCGACTAAGTTTCTGCAACACAAATGTATGTAAGTGGAATATGTGACGCTTTTCTCAGACATGTTCTTTGGAGCGATGAATGGATATCAATAGAGATGGAGACATTGTAACAAGTCATCAAAATGCTGACAGACGAAGGTCAAAGACACTCTGTGCAAGTAGAAAAGCAAATTTTAGAATTAGTAAACGAGAATCGCTCAATTAACACCAGACAATTAGCTGTTGCAATGAATATCCCAAGCCACAAAATCAATCATTCTGTCCTAAAAAAAAAAACATTCTGCATCCATACCACGTTGTTGCTAAAGCTCAATCTCTTATCTCTTTATGAAAACGACTGTCTCCGACTAAGTTTGTGCAACACGAATGTATGTAAGTGGAATATGTGACGCTTTTCTCAGACATGTTCTTTGGAGCGATGAATGGATATTAATAGAGATGGAGACATAACAAGTCATCAAAATACTGACAGACGAAGGTCAAAGACACTCTGTGCAAGTAGAAAAGCAAATTTTAGAATTAGTAAACGAGAATCACTCAATTAGCACCAGACAATTAGCTGTTGCAATGAATATCCCAAGCCACAAAATCAATCATTCAGTCATAAAAAAAACATTCTGCATCCATATCACGTTGTTGCTAGAGCTCAATCTCTTATCTCTTTATGAAAACGACTGTCTCCGACTAAGTTTGTGCAACACGAATGTATGTAAGTGGAATATGTGACGCTTTTCTCAGATATGTTCTTTGGAGCGATGAATGGATATTAATAGAGATGGAGACATAGCAAGTCATTAAAATACTGACAGACGAAGGTCAAAGACACTCTGTGCAAGTAGAAAAGCAAATTTTGGAATTAGTAAACGAGAATCACTCAATTAGCACCAGACAATTAGCTGTTGCAATGAATATCACAAGCCACAAAATCAATCATTCAGTCCTAAAAAAAAAAAAAATTTTGCATCCATATCACTTTATTGCTGAAGCTCAATCTCTTATCTCTTTATGAAAACGACTGTCTCCGACTAAGTTTCCACAACAAGAATTTAAATAGAATACGTTTACCGAATACGGTTTTCTGAGACATGTTCTTTGGAGCGATGGATGCATATTTAATAGAGGTGCAGTCCTTAACACTTTAAAGATTTAAGGCAATAAAATGAACTTTAATTTTATTACATGTAATCCTTTAATAATTATAATTCCTGTATTGAATCAAAACAATTTATTACAGGAAAATAAATAAAAAGAACTTCATATGATGGTTTTCCGTGCATGAACACAAAAAGCAAGCTACAACATCAAAATACGAAATCATCCAAAATATTTCCTGAAATTTTCCATCACCCTTAACAGGTAGAATACCCAAGAACAAAAAAGTACACATTCATACCTGTATCGCTAGACAGCTGACAGCCGTTAAACGCTTTCCACCTGCAATTGCGTCATGAACTAAATCCCAGCATCCCAACACTTCGGACAAAAATCCGTGGTCACCGCAGAGAGACAGGCCCGCAGTAATTCTTTTCCCTTCCACTGCCCATAACGCGGTAGTACCACCCACAAACTCGCCACCCCCTCTCGGATCGATAGAGAGCGAAAAACGAGGCTCCACCACCAGACATCAGCCGTACGGTCTTCTACTCTGATATTCTATCAATTTTATCTCGACCGCGTTTCAACAATCTCTCTTGTACGACTAGAATCTCCCCAAATTGTAAGAGGGAAAAGTTCGGGGTGTGAAAGAAAAGGTTAGGACGGAATAGAAAAACGAAATAAAAGTTAGCGGGGAAAGAAGCTGGAGTTCGTGTGATGAGATGGAGATATCAAACAAGATAGTGATAAGAATGAGGGATGAGGGAGGATTGTGTCTTCTGTGTTGTAAAAGCGCTTTGGTTTTTTTTTTTTTGAGATTTCTGGTATAGGACAGTTTGGAAGAAATCCTAAGAAAGGGGAAAATTTCAACTGGAATAAGATGCTTCTCAAACTTTTATTACTGAATCATGTACCTAACATTCCGCTAAAAGTTTTTTTTTATCATTAAATCCTCACGATTAGATAGCGACTTTTTACATACAGCCAGTTGTTCTGTTAAGATTTTAGGTTTTCATTCAGACGTTGCAATTTTTTGGCACGTAGCTTATTTTGAGTGAGGTGGAAGTATCGACTACTTTGTTAGAGTTCAAAACAATTTATTGGATCTAATCTTTCGCAATCATATCATTTGCTGTTTACATCGGGCAAACTGAGCAATACTTAGGAAAAAGATTGATTGATCAACATAAATTAGACTGTCTTCACAAATCAAATAAAACTGCTCAAATCTCAAATCATAACACCAGTACTAAACACAGCTTCAATTTTGAACGCATTTAAATCCTCCACCCCCAGACTCATTGGTCTAAGAGACTTGTCTTAGAAATGTACTACGTCAAAAAGTATACAAATTCAATTTATTTTAAGACTAACATTAATAACTTGAGTAATATTTACGCATACATTTTAGATTTGGATAATAATCACGACAATTTCTATACAGGGTGAGTTTTTTTATCTTCAGACAACGGAATATCTCTAAAACACTGCATCAAATCAAAAAAGATTTGTTATAATGTAGGGGGCTCATTGAATGGTGCCGAATTCGATCCCCCACCTCACCCTCTCCCCCCTCCCTCAAGTGGGAGGGGGGACAACTTTGAAATCTTAAATGGGAACCTCCATTTTGTATTGCAGATATTGCGATTTCATTATTTTCTCCAGCAATTGTTTTTCGGCGATTACGTTTTCTTGGCTGCATAGTTCCTTTTCCCCTAAAAAAGAAGCGCGCGATCGCACCTTGACGGGAAAACGTTGTGAATAAAGATTAACAGCATCATCGATATTCCCACCACTTTATCCATAGATGTAAATCATTTCAATTCTCTCTTGAAATGTTACAGCCTCCACTACTGTTGCTCAAATATTCAACACTAACTAATTTGTATTGGATTAATAATTAATAATCTAAATGGGGATCGGACAATGTGTAAGTATTCACAGCTTGTCAAGTACTGAATAAAGTACGGTTTTGTATCGTTGAATAGCATTCCAATTGCGAATAAATAAATGTATCGAAGTGAAGGGACACATGAAGCAATAATTATGATTGGGAAAGCTTCAACACTATAAATGGAATGATTTGATATGGAAATGACTACCTACCCAATAAATTGTTTTGTAATTTATTTTGTTTGAAATTATCCCATTCTAATGGGGTTACAACTAGATGCCGTAGAGGTCAAGGAACTCTTCTAGTATTTGGTTATTTCTTTAACTTCGTAACATGAGATTTTCCTCGCGATGACATATGATCATTATTGTTACCTCTTCGGTGACGTAAGAACCAGCACCCACTTTCTATAACTCTTCTGTCAAACAGTTTGCACTAGATATTTTAGAACATTCCTTTTATAAAAATCTACGAAGAAAAGGATCCAATCTGCCACCATACTTTCTAATTCCACCCTAATCCACCCCTAGCTCGTAGCAACATCCCCTTCCTCCTTATCGCGCCGAAACAGTTTAACTATTAAACTCTGTCCACTATGCCGAAGCGTCGCCATTCCAAAGATTATCTACTAGCAACTTATTAATAGCTCAGGCGGAGCTGACAAAGCGAATCTGCAATGTTAAGTCTCTGTAAACCGCAGCGTTGGCGATAGACGAACCGTTAAATGGACCGCAAATCAAGTGTTGGTTACTCGGTTGCATACTCTGGGACGTGAGATTGAGAATTTAACCGCGCCACGGACAGGGTATTAATTGCTAGCGCTGTGTATGGTGATGGTATTAGATGCATGGAGATATATAGTGCCCGTACATAAATTAGCAGAGTATATGCACAAACTGATAGGATATTTAATCTATGATTGGTCGTTAAATAACGTGTATAATGGAATTTAACGTTGCTGTCTCTGCATAGTCAATTTTAATGACCCAAGGGCAAATATCCCACAAAACTTTTAGACAAGGGTTGTATAGTTTCCAGGAGATCATAACGTTGTATCTTTGATTTAAACATTGAACTGCTTCTCCTTGAAGACGTAAAGTTGTTCCACCAGTGATGTGAATAATGGCGGTTTCTTCTTCTTCTACTTGCTAATGGGTAGTGAAGTAACCTATGTGATACTTAACAACAACGTTAATCAAAATCTATTTCTCGGTTGCATGTTGTTGGTATGGAAATCTCATTTTTGTTGTGATTCTATCTTTGGCCTGTGCATTATTGAAAACAGTGTTAATAAAACGTCTATCTTACTTTATTTCTGAAAAGCTAAATAATTACAAATCATTCTAAATCCCGTGCTCCACCTAAAGATACTACACGAGACTATCGATTCTAAGCACCACACAAATGCCATAGCAATACTCTAACTATACTATCAATTTTCGTGTTTATCTGCTTCGTATCGCGGTCAATTTAACCGTTTAGCTAATGCTCTAACTTCCGTACGCGACCTCCACTCACCAGTAAGTGATGATTCAAATAAAACATACTCCACTGTATCTACCCCACCATATTCACAATGCGAATCATTAACCCTCTCAATTCTATATAAATATGATTTAAAATTACCGTCACCCGTTATTAACTCTACCACCTAATACGACAACAATACTTAATTACGAAGAGATAAAATAATAAATTTCTTGTTTGTAACCACTTAATCTGTGCAGTACCATATATGAGCTAATTAATTTGTAATTGTAAGTAGTTGCCAATAATCCCTTGGAATTACATAAATATCCTGCAACTTCCCTAATTTAATTAATGTTGCTTCTATCATTTCTGGTATTTGAAGTACGATTTAGAAATTAATCCCATTGTATTATAATCTCTTCATGACATACAAATAATATGTCCTTCTACTAATAATCTAATTTAACATACCACACCAACACACCACTGAGAGAATTATTTTATCATTGTCACGTATTAATTAAACTATGTAATGATTATATGCGAATTACAGCAAAATAGTTTATTTTATATGCTGTTTTTAAATGCAAACTATCCATAACAATTAGACGACCTAGAAACAAACAAAATAACAGCAGTACCTATTCTAATACTTAACAGTAACTTACTCCTAATTATTCTAACCAATAGTAATTAAATTAAAGATCTATATTTTAAATATTTATGTATATAAACTAACCATGCTAAAACTATAATTTAACACTAATTCCGACCACTAAAGAGCATAAAATATTCATTCATAATTACATACTACCCTAATAACTATGTAAATATCATGGCATAACCTATCTAGTTCTTCAGCATATTCGTAAAAATAATCCCACCATTCGACCGACTCATTATCTTTAATTTCTGTTTCGCTTCGCGGCTAAGTTAAAATGAGTGGACATTCAAATAAGACATGTCCCGCTGTATCTACCCCACCTCATTCACAATGAGAATCATTAACCCTCCCAATTCTACATAAATATGATTTAAAATTACTGTCAATCATTATCAAGTTTTTCCCTAAACGGTTTTTTAACTGCGCTAGCCGAAATTAGCCCAAATCTCCCCTAGACACCGCCTCTTTCGATAATTGATCCGCCCTCTCATTATCGATTGTACCTACGTGAGCCCTAGTCCAAAAAAGCGTTATATCCCCTTCACAATATATCCCAAGTATCTAACAACAAATGAGGCGAATTTTTTAAATTCCCTAACGCTAATACAGATAAGTTATCTGTTATAAACCTTGTCCTCGCCAGGTTGTCGCATTGGCACAACACATGAACTGGTGTTTCTTCCTCCTCTTGACAGAATCTAATAACAACTAATATCAACTACCAGACCTATGTTGTACAGATGCCTATTTAGTCTACAATGACCTATCAGCAGACCTACCTTCATTTTGACAGGCTTCCTGTCTTTACTCAGTAGGTCTTTAGAAAATTCAGGTCTCTCTTCCTTCAGGAACTCTTTTGCCTGTCTCCGTCTCGATCACTTTTGTCACCACCCTGTGGACTCATTATGTATCCATTCATTAATGGATTTCCTTAATTTGTGCCCACGACAGTTGTCTTTGACATTTATCTTGTTTAAGTTATCCTTGAATAAATCCTCTTTAATGTTAAACGCCCCCACAATAAATTAAATACCCAGTATATTCTTAGAGATAAGAATACGTGACTCTCAATATCCATAAATATTTATTGTGAACATTTTTTAAATCTTTCGCGCAACCATAACTGAAAGTAAAAATAGTCGACCGACCATACTAATATACCACCCATAGATCGATCGCGTGCACACTGTATACAGAATATCCACGATTCCAATTCACTGCCGAACGAATTTAAAATGGCCCGTTATAAAGCTAAACTTTTTTTTTTATTTAACAGGTCGTCCCGTTCCTGGATTATGTTGCGCCCGCAATAACGCCACGTCAAACCCAGACGGCTCAAATAATCCTGGACTGCGCCTTTATAGATTCAACAAAAACACGGACAGGTAAGCGTTAAGACTCGATATTAGTTAGTATTAAAGTCACCAGATATATAAAGTAACGCAATTCATTGCGCCAATGTGTTAGAGAGAAAAGAACCTTCTTTAGACACAATATGGCGGAATAACGGTCCAGCTGATTCAGCTGAAGGCAGTTGGCTACAAAAGTCACTATATTTAGCCAATTCTAGCTGTTAGTGCTGTCATTCTAAACTATTGGAGTTAGAAATAATGTTTGGTTAGAGTTACTGTTGTATACAGGGTGATTCTCAATATATGCAACAAACTTTAAGAGCTGATCCCTGAGGTTATGTTGATCATAAAAGTTCATATGAGTATATGTCCAAAACGGTTTGGTTTTAAAGTTATTGAATGTTTAATAATAAATTATGAACTATGACTAACACGATATAATATCACAGTTGGTTCTTCAAAAACTATTGTGTTGAGAGGGAATTGTTTATTTGTCATTTCAACATTTGTCAATAGTTGTCAGAGTATTCATTCAGTTTATTGTTTTCTAAAACGAATTACACGAATGCTGAGATGTGTGATATGCATTTCGTTTACGGTCTTGCCAATGGAAATTCGTGTGCTGCTAGACGTCTTTATGAAGAACGATACCCGAACCGTATCATCCCGCATCATTCAATATTTGCCCGTCTTCACCAACGTCATAGTGAAACGGGAAATTTAAAAAAAAAACAGACGACTGATAATGGGCACCCATCTACAGTAAGAACTCCACAAGTTGAAGAAATTGTACTAAACGAAATTGAGGAACATCCTACTACAAGCACCCGAAAAATTGCGTTTACTTTAAACATTAGTCAGGCCACAGTTTGGAGAATATTGAAAGATCAACTGTTGTATCCATATCACATTCAACGGGTGCAGGCACTTTTGCCGGCAGATTTTCCGCAAAGAGTGGCGTTTTGTCAATGGATGCAACACAAAATCCTAACTATCTGGCTCAAATATTCTTCACCGACGAGGCTACTTTCTCTAGAAACTCGATTATTAATTTTCATAATAATCACATATGGGCCGAAGA
>RXPK01003449.1:0-31392 GCA_004143645.1 Protaetia brevitarsis
ATTTATAATAAAAATTGAGATTTCGAACTTGTGTTTCACAATTTAATTTACATTAAATACACCAATCTTTGTTCGACTTTAATACAACAATTATACTATAAATTAGCGGACGCACAAGATCGGCACATGTGTCGGTACTGATAAGTAAAAATCAGAATTTTTATCAATATTTACAGCGGATCGTTCTTTCTAAGAATCAGTTCCTAAACAGTTCTCCAAGTTGACAAGATTTCGTTGGTTAATATTTAAAGTGTTGTAAATTGTAAACGTACCTGAGACTTTTAGGAAACTTATAACAGTTTTTGATCAAAAATGTTGACGAAATATTTTAATTGTACTGACTGTTAATTTCATGTCACTTGCTTTTTCATCTTCTGATATACATTATACATTTCGCGAAACTTTCCGCTCTGATCGAGGAAGGTAAATCGCATATAATTTCTAATGATGTATTTGGTTATAAATGGATAATTTTCTCTGCAATAGTTGAGGACTATTCCCTGAACCTTTACACATATTGATTAGGACTGCCTTGTCGAGAAGGATTCATGGGTTGCAGGAAGATGCCCTTGTCCAACTGGCCTTAAGATTTGCTGTCATTTTTAAAAATCACATCTATTTTCTAGTATAAATAAATGGTACAAATGATTAAATGTTAATTATACGAAATATAAGCAGAAGAACTAATTGGTGATCTTTAATTTGCTGACATGCTTTTGTGAAAGCTGCATTTGGAGCAATTTGGGGTAACTATACATAATTTAATCTGAATTTGTGACCTCTACTTATCGTTTTAGTATAATAACATGCATACGCTCGATAAAAAATTTTCTGCTACAACAGTTGGTTATTTGTGGCCCATTACTATAGTGTGATTATTCATCAGATCACAATGTACTACTTTTTTTTTCGTAATGTAATATGACATTTAGTATATAATTCTCTTTACACAGACGATTATTTTAACTTCAACTAATTGGTAGCCACGGCATCTCCACTGAGAAAAAAGTTTTTCACTTACAACTTTGTTATTGGTTTTTTGAAAACGACAGCTTAGCCTTATATCACGGAAAGAGAATCAGTTTCTCTACCTAGGATGCCTTTCGCTCTTTGATGTGTATTTAAAAAAATGAAGTCGAAGATGGTCCAATGTCGAAACGTGGTATTGTATTTTTATAACACCATGTGATAAAGAATTGAAAACGTTATCTTAAAAAGGTTTTTTTTCCGTGTCCGTTATCTTTTCCAATAAATTGCCAGAAAGAAAGACGAATTTTAAGATTTTATTTTTTCTTAATATCTCAAACTATTCACGGGTATTTTGAATTTTCTCAAAACAATTTGTTGGCTCACTCTAATTGCGCAACTTTCTCTAATTTAACTACTTTCTATCTTCACCGTATCACGAAGTAGTTTATCCAGAGAATACTAGCATTCTCATCCCTTATTAGCGCTTCGGTATGGGCTTGGCCTTAGTGGACCTCCATCTTCGTGTGTAGCATCTTGAATCTACCAGATCCAGATCTCCTTCTTGCGGAATCCGTAGTAATCCCATATACGGGCTCTGGACCCAGGAAGTGTCTCTAGAGCCTCCTTGGCTAGTCGTCGGCTATTAAATTGCTCTTTATTATCCTATGTCCCGCACCAAATCAGAGACACCGGTAGTCTCTGGGCAGTGCATTGAGGATTGTTTGCAGTATGCAACTAGTTTTGACCTAGTTGCGGGTCGAGATGCCTTGATGACAGCCTGGCTGTCAGTCATTAATTAATTTTCCTCCTCATGTAGTCTCCTTTTGCAATCATTTCCTGTAGCGGGCTGCAAGGGCGAAATCCTCTGCTTGGAAGACTGTGCCATGCTTCCCCGGCTTATGGATATCCTTTATTAGGGCTGGGCCACAAACACGGCTCTGCGGTGAATGTGAGTAATTTAATAACTTCCTTGTATCTTTCTATTTATTAATGTTTATTGTTTGCAATTTAGACGGCTCTGAAGATGACTAGTCAGTCGAAACATGTCAGCCAATATAAGCACCTGTAACTTTGATTGAGTTTTCTTATCTGTTATTAAACATTATTCAATTTGTACATAACCATGCATAATCGAAACATATTGTGAGAAGAACATTATTTATAATAAAAGTTTGGAATTTCGAACATTGTGTTTCACAATTTATTTACATTAAATACACCAATCTTTGTGATATTATACAACAATTTATCTATAAATTAGCGGACGCGCAAGATCGTGTCGTACTGATAAGTAAAAACATCAGAACTTTTATCAATATTAAAGCGGATCGATTCTGCATAAGAATCAGTTTCTAACAGTTCTCCAAGTTGTGCAAAGATTTCGTTAGTTTAATAAAATATTTAAAGTGTTAAGTAAATTGTAAACGTACCTGAGATATTTAATAGGAAACTATAACAGTTTTGATCAAAATGTTGACGAAATATTTAATTGTACTACTGTTAATCTCATGTCAACTGAATTTTTCATCTTGTAATAGACTTTATAACTTTCGCGAAAACTTTCGCCATGATGAGGAAGGTAAATCGCATATAATTTCTAATAACGTATGTATTTGTTATAAATGGATAATTCTTTCTGCAATAGTGATGACGTATCCCCCTGACAACAAGTTGATTAGTATACCTTGTCAAGAAGGATTCAAATGGGTTGCAGGAAGATGCTTGACCGAATGGCATTAAGATGGCTGTCATTTTAAAAAATCCACATCTAATTCTTCTAGTAATAAATAAATGGTAAATGATAAATGTAAATTATACGAAATTAAGCAGAAAGAACTAATTGTGATATTTAATTTGCTGACTATGCTTTTGTGAACGCTGCATTTTGGAGCAATTTGGGTAATTATATATATTTAATCTGAATTTGTGACTCTTTACTTATCGTTTTAGATATAATACACATGCATACGCCTGATAAAAAATTTCTTGTAAACAATTGTTGGTTATTTGTGGCCATTACTAATAGTGTGATTATTCATAAGATGCACATTGTACCATACTTTTTTTTTCAGTAATAAAATGACATTTAGTATATTATTCCTTTACAGACGATTATTTCTAACTTCAACTATTGGGTAGCCACGGCAATTCCCTGAGAAAAAATTTTTCACCTTACAACTTTGTTTATTGTTTTGGAAAACGACAGCCTTAAGCCTTAATATCACAGAAAAGAGAATCAGTTTCTCTACCTAAGGATGCCTTTTCGCCTTTGATGGTGTATTTAAAAAAATGAAGTTTGAAGATGGTCCCAAATGTACGAAAGTGTATTTGTATTTTATAACACATGTGATAAAGAATGAAAGTTATCTTAAAAAGGTTTTTTTTTCGTGTCCCGTTATCTTTCCAAATAATGCCGAAGAAAGACGAATTTTACGATTTTAATTTTTTTCTTAATATCTCAAAAACTATTCACGGTATTTTGAATTTCTCAACACAATTTTGTTGCTCACCTAATTGCGCAACTTTTCTCTAATTTAACTACCTTTCTATCTTTCACCGTTCACGAAGTAGGTTATCAGAGAATCTAGCATCCTCATCCCCTATTAGCGCTTTGGTATGGACTTGGCCTTCAGTGGACCTCCATTTCGTTGTACTTTCTTTATCTAACCAGGTCCAAATCTCCCTTCTTGCGGAATCCTTAGTAATTCCACATACGGGCTCTGGACCCATAAAGTGTCCCTTAGAGCCCTCCTTGGCTAGTTCGTCGGGTATTACATTGCTCTTTATATCCTCATGTCCCGGCATCCAAATCAGAGACACCGCGTAGTCTCGTGCCAGTGCATTGAGGGATTGTTTGCAGTATCTAACTAGTTTTGACCTAGTTGCGGGGTTCGAGACTGCCGTGATGACAGCCTGGCTGTCAGTCATTATATTAATTTTCCTCCTCATGTAGCCCCCTTTTGCAATCATTTCTGCACAGGCTGCAAGGGCGAATACCTCTGCCTGGAAGACCGTTGTATGTTTCCCCAGGCTTATGGATATCCTTTGATTAGGACTGGGTTTACAAATACCGGCTCTGTGGTGACGTGGTAATTTAATAACTTTCTTGTATCTTTCTATTTATTATGTTTTATTGTTTGCTATTTAGACGGCTTTGAAGATGACTAGTCAGCCGAAACATGTCAGTCAATATAAGCACCTATAACATTGATTGAGTTTTCTTACCCGCTATTAAACATTACTCAATTTGTACTCAACCATGCATAATCGAAACATGTCGTGAGAAGAAAATTATTTATAATAAAACGGATTAGAATTTTGAACATTGCGTTTCACAATTTATTTACATTAAATACACCAATCTTCGCGACTTTATACAATAATTTATATATAAATTAGCCGACACGCAAGCTCAGCACATGTACTGATAAGTAAAAACATCAGAATTTTTATCAATATTAAGGCGGATCGATTCTGCATAAGAATCAGTTTCTAACAGTTCTCCAAGTTGTGAAGATTTCGTTAGTTTAATAAAATATTTAAAGTGTTAAGTAAATTGTAGTAAATTGTCAACGCAACTCAGATATTTAATTGGAAACAGTTTTTATCAACATGTCAGCAACATATTTAATTGGACTGCTGTTGGTCTCATGTCAACTGCATTTTTCATCTTCTTATAGACTTTATAACTTTCGCGAAAACTTTCGCTATAATGAGGAAGGTAAATCGCATATAATTTCTAATAACGTATGTATTTGTTATAAATGGATAATTCTTTTTGCAATAATGATGACGTATCCCCCTGTCAACATATTGATTAGTATACCTTGTCAAGAAGGATTCAAATGGGTTGCAGGAAGATGCTTGTCCGAATTGCCTTAAGATGCTGTCATTTTAAAAATTACATCTATTCTTCTAGTAATAAATAAATGGTAAAATGATAAATGTAAAATTATACGAAATATAAGCAGAAAGAACTAATTGTGATATTTAATTTGCTGACATGCTTTTGTGAACGCTGCATTTTGGAGCAATTTGGGTAATTATACATATTTAATCTGAATTTGTGACTCTACTTATCGTTTTAGATAATAAACAATGCATACGCTGATAAAAATTTCTGTAACACACGTTGGTTATTTGTGGCCATTACTAATAGTGTGATTATTCATCAGATCACATGTACCTACTTTTTTTTTCGTAATGTAATATGACATTTAGTATATAATTCTCTTTACAGACGATTATTTCTAACTTCAACTATTGGTAGCCACGGCATTCCCTGAGAAAAAAGTTTTTCACTTACAACTTTGTTATTGTTTTTGAAAACGACAGCCTTAAGCCTTATATCACAGAAAAGAGAATCAGTTTCTCTACCTAATGATGCCCTTTTCGCCTTTGATGTGTATTTAAAAAAATTAAGCTGAAGATGGTCCCAAATGTACGAAACGTGGTATTGTATTTTTATAACACCATGTGATAAAGAATGAAAAGTTATCTTAAAAAGGTTTTTTTTTCCGTGTCCCGTTATCTTTCCAAATAATGCCGAAGAAAGACGAATTTTACGATTTTAATTTTTTTCTTAATATCTCAAAAACTATTCACGGTATTTTAAATTTCTCAACACAATTTTGTTGCTCACCTAATTGCGCAACTTTTCTCTAATTTAACTACCTTTCTATCTTTCACCGTTCACGAAGTAGGTTATCAGAGAATCTAGCATCCTCATCCCTATTAGCGCTTTGGTATGGACTTCTGCCTTCAGTGGACCTCCATTTTCTTTACTTTCTTTAATCTAACCAGGTCCAAAATCTCCCTTTTGCGGAACCTTAGTAATCCCACATACGGTGTTACGTGTTGAAAACACCTTTTTTTTTATTTCTCCAACTGTACACTTCTTTTCTGAATTTATCCAAGTTCCTTGACCTTTCCTAGTTACCGTCGCTATTTACTTATTTTGTATAACGTCACGTTTAACCTTGAATTTGTTTTTTTGCAATGTACCGCTTTATTTGTGACCTTTTTCAAAATTCTTAAATTGTCCAATTTTAACATATATTTAGATGCTTTGATAACGTAAATTTCATTAAACTCCGTTCATAATTAGCTCCGAATTTATTCATTTTTGTTAATTGTTGCACCTTTTTTTGGTGCGTGCTGTACTTGAAACGTTAGAATTTCGCATAATCTCGCACATCTTGCATGTTGTTTTATCTTCGATACTCGAATCCTATTGGCCACTTATGGCATACGCGGGAACTAGATTCCTCTACCCTTCGGAACTTCACTTAGACGCTAGCCCGCTAAGAGTGCCGACTAAGGAGTCTAATAGGCGACGCCCTGTTGCAACCCTTTTCGACCTAATTTACCCGTTTGGTAACCCCTGTGGGGGGATCTCCGGTCGTAAAGAATCTACTCCTTGGAAGCCGTTTGAGTCCCTGTGTTTTGACTACGAAGCCTTCTTTTTGGAGCCCGCCGACGCGGATTTGCAAGCCACGCCGCCCTACGTCGTCCCCTGGACCCGGACCTCCTTTCGACATCTTTCTACGCTTCTATTTCTTCTATTTCTACCCGCCCCTGGTGGTGACTATCAACCCCTCGTGCATTGTTTGTGTTACATGTAAGTTAATTTTAAGAGTTATTTGCTTGTATATTTGTAGTAACGAACTACCATTGATATTTTAATATTTAACGTAATTTTTTTTGTGTTATTTATATTTCGGTCTTTGATATCATAATTCAATTTAACTTAATTTCTTTTCTTTTTTTTTTTTAATTAGTCTTTGCGGTCATTGTCAAAATTTAATGTAACTTGTGAAATCATTTGTTGAATTGTTTGCTTTATTTATCTTTTCACATTAAAACAATGGTAAGGTCGTAGTCATTTGCATGCTCGATCGAGTACGTAGATTTGATGTTATTGTTTCTTGAATAATTTTAAACCATTTTGTTGAATAATACCCGGCACTCCCCACAGTTCATGTCAATATATAACAGCTAATAGATTATCTGTGCGTTTTAATTTAATTACTTTAATTAAACCGACCCTGGCGCACTAGTTTGTTTTTCTTGTCATTTAAATAACATTTTCATTAAATTTAACTATTTAACAACATATTAAAAGAATCCGCAAGTACCAATCCTTGTTTCCCCGACTGGTAAATAGCCATTCTGGGCTGTGGCCAACTTACCGGGCGACAGCGTCGGGCTAGTGAAGGCAACACCTGTTAACCCAGTGGCGCTCACTCCGACATCTCTCCGGCGCCTCCCTGGCCGAACCGACTCCGATAGTCGCAGCGTGGGAAATAAATAAATAATAAACCGTTGTTTTATTTATCCTTCTTTCCTATCCTGTGGTACTTTGCGATCATTTATTTTATTTGATACCAATAATCTTTTATAAACAATATTTACTTTTCACTATTATTTAACCTAGTCTCATGCTCTGGAAAATTGCTACTATTTATTACGCCCTGAGATTTTACCTGTAGCAAATTGGCGCCCAACGTGATTTTTTAACACTTGTAAATTTAAACTTTTAAATTTTTAAATATTTGTAAATTTAACTTTTCAAAAAAAAAAATAGTTTTAATATTTGTATTTGCGAATTTTGTTTGAACTTTTATTTTGCGGTGGGGAGTGACACGCTGCGCGTTTTCAATTTATTATTGTATTCTTGTTTATATTTGTTTATTGTTATTGTAAGTAAGGACATATTTTGGTATATTGTAAATTTATATTTGTCACCATGGCTTTACAATTTGATATACACCACCTCCGTAAAGACGAACTTATTTATGAGGCAAAATTCCGTGGGCTATCCTCGAATGAATCTCAAACTGTAGACGAGCTTCGAAAATGTTTGCGTCCCCTCATTCGCTTAGAGAAGCAGAATAGTTCTTTTTCTTACCCCGAATTTAAAATAACCATCTCAGATGAATTAGAATTAATTGAAGGGAAATTTTCTGAATTAGAGACTTTAATATCAGATTGTGCGGCAAATCCTAGTAAACCCTCCTATGCTGTTCGCAGCCGTCTTCACCATTACTTGAATAGAGTAAAAGAATTCCTGTTACCACTTTAACAACGGAACAATCGAAACAACGTTCTATGCTATTAGGGAATTTCTTGGTTTATTAGATTTCTTTAGACCCTGTAGACATGTCAACTGAAGAAATAAAAGTAACTTCACCCTCAATAGTACCTCAAGTTTCTGCATCTGTTTCCCCAAAATCTGTCTACCCTGTATTTAAGTGGGATTTGAAATTTAGTGGAGAACCCAAAGGTATTTCATTGCACAACTTTCTGGAACGCGTTGACGAATTGAAAACCGCCCGTGGTATTTCTGATACCTTACTTTTTGAATCGGCGATTGACTTATTTGAAGGAAAAGCTCTTATGTGGTTTAGGTCAAATAAGCACCGTGTTTCTGATTGGGAAAGCCTTTCTATACTTCTCCGACGACATTTCGAACCACCGGAATACAAGACTCGTTTATACCAGGACATTCTAGCTCGTACCCAAGATCAGACGGAATCTTTTGTGGATTACTATTCTTGTATGTGCTTCTATGTTTCGGCGTTATGGAGGAATGCCTGAAGACGTTCAGCTAAACATTATTATAGGGAACCTAGCCCCATTTTATACCATGAATTTACCCTCTGTTTCTAATCTGGCCGAATTAGAAGATGAATGTCTTAAATTAGAGAGAAAGAAATTTAAAGTCGATCATTATAAACCACCTTGTCGTAAACGAAACACTTTTGTTGAGCCTGACTTTGCTTTTGTAGCAGCAAGTGCATCTTCTACCCGCGAGAATAGTCGAGATAGTTCCCCTCAACGACCGAACTTCCGATGTTTTAATTGTGGTGATATGGGCCACCGATTCAGTTCTTGTTCTCGTCCCTTGAAACATTTCTGTTATAAATGTGGACACCCCGAAGTTTCGGTTCGGAATTGCCCGAAAATGTTCAAAAAAACTCGAATCTAAGGCGTTAGTTGGTCGTAAACGTCCTTATGAGGTTTAAATTCGACCGAAAATCCCAAATTTGACAATAGAAATGTTATTAGATTACGTTATATCTCGAGTGTCAGGAGATCAAAGACCCTATTCTTGAAGTCACCGTGCTAGATAATCCTCTTATTGGTTTATTAGATTCTGGCGCTTCACGAACATGGTTGGACCTCGAGGATATGAAATTTTATCACAACTCGGACTAAAGTTAATATCTTACACTATCGAATGTACTGTGGCTAGCGGAGATAAATGTATGAGCCTTGGTTACATCTCTGTACCCTTCCGTTTGGAAAAGAAAGTTAGATTAGTCGACGTTCTAGTTCTTCCGGACATTCCGCACACATTAATCCTCGGCGTAGATTTTTGGGTAAAAATGGAAATAATTCCTGATTTGAGACAAAGTATTTGGCATTTTTCTGAAACTAACCCTACTGCGAACATCGACAGTATTTCGAGCAAGAATTCTTTGGACCCCGTTCAACAAATGACATTATCACGACTAGTGGACGAACAAAGTCGTAATGTGACTTCATTAGGCCGTACTCACCTCGTTGCTCATGAAATCGAACTTTTACCTGGGACACGTCCCATCAAACAACGTTACTATCCGGTATCCCCGATCAAACAAGAAGTAATCGAGAGTGAAATTCAGAAAATGTTGAAGGCCGGTATCATTGAACCTTGTAAGAGTCCCTGGGCTTCGCCTGTTTGCCTAGTTCAGAAGAAATCAGATAATAGTTACCGATTTTGCGTCGATTATAGGAAGTTGAATGCGGTTACTCGCAAAGATTCGTATCCGTTACCCTATATTTCTTCTATATTGGACAAGCTTCGAGACGCTAAATATTTGAGCTCACTTGACATCAAGAGCGCGTACTGGCAAATACCTATAGCCGAAAATTCTAAAGACTGTACTGCTTTCTGTGTACCCCAAGGATTATACCGATTTAATGTCATGCCGTTTGGTTTAACCAACGCACCTGCCAACCTGGCAGCGGTTAATTGATTCTATCTTAGGTGCAGATTTACAGCCCTCTGTTTTGGTGTATTTGGATGATATGTATTATTTCAAAGGACTTTCAATCTCACTTAGACACCCTAACGAAGTATTTAAACGACTTCGAGACGCTGGATTAACCGTGAATTCGAGAAAAGTCAGTTTTGTAGGCCTCAGTTGAAATATTTGGGTTATATTGTCGACGAATTAGGACTAAGACCTGACCCGGAGAAAGTCCAGGCTATCTTGAACGTACCACCTCCTAAAAACGTTCGGGAAAATACGGAGATTTATTGGCACAGCTTCATGGTATCGACGTTTCGTACCGCAATTTTCAACCGTCATAGCACCACTGTCGAATCTCACACGTAAAAAGGTTCCTTGGAATTGGACTCCTGATTGTGAACAAGCTTTCCAACAACTGAAAGAAAATTTAGTATCAGCTCCACTTTTAGTATGTCCGACTTTAAACGTATGTTCTCTGTTCAAACCGACGCTTCTGCCTACGGTTTAGGTGCCGTTCTAACACACAATTTGACGAAGGCGAAAAGTTATATGTTATCTGTCCCGATCATTAACATCAACGAACGAAAGTATAGCGCTACCGAGCGAGAATGTTTAGCTGTGATTTGGGCGAATCGAAAGTTTGCGTCACTATCCTCGAAGGATATCATTTTAGAGTCATTACGGATTGTCATCTTTATTATGGCTTCATAATCTTAACCGCATGGACGCTTAGCGCGTTGGTCATTACGTCTACAACCTTATGACTTTGAAATCATACACCGAAAAGGTTCTGAAAACGCCGTTCCCGACTTTCTGTCACGTTCCGTACCTGCTGTAGCAGACGTTGTTGATGTTAACCCCGAAGATCAGACGAACGATCGTTGGCATACAAAAATGAAGTACGAAGTTGAACAATTCCCAAATCGTTATCCTTTGTGGCGTGTTGAAAATGATAAGCTGTATAAATTTGTCAAACCACGTTATCCCGACTTGAACACCGAATTAGAATGGAAATTAGTCCCGTCAAAATCCCAGCGTAAAGACATCATTAAATCTTGTCATGACGACCCTACTTGCGGACATACTGGAATTTCAAAAACTGTTGCTAGAGTTATGCAGAAATATTTTTGGCCGAAATTGTCATGTGATGTCGCTAGATACGTCCGTCATTGTAATGTCTGTCTCAGTATTAAACCTATGAATCGACCACCTGCTGGACAATTATTAAGCAAGACACCTACTGCTACTCGACCTTGCAAATTATCTGTGCTGATTTAATGGGACCACTTCACGTTCTAATAAAGGACATTCTTATATCCTAGCCGTGTGCGATGTCTTTAGTAAATCCGCATTATTATTTCCCTTACGAACCGCCACGGGAGCTAACGTAGCAAAACTCGTCGAAGAGCAGGTCATTCTCATGTTTGGAGCACCTAAAACTATCATTGTCGACAACGGAGTACAATTTAAGAGCAACATATTCAAAGATATGGCTAAGAAATACGATTCCGAAATAGCTTTCACCGCATATTACCATCCACAAAGTAATCCCACCGAGAGAGTTAATCGAACCATTAAGATCATGTTAACAGCGTACGTAAACGATAACCACCGTACTTGGATCAGTATCTACCTCAAATCGGTTTCGCTATAAGATCATTTGAACATGAAGTGACTAAATTGACCCGAATTTCGTAAACTTTGGTCGAGAACTAACCTTGAAAGGTAGTGATGAGAATTTGAGCCCTCTGACGGCGCAACTCCTATAATCAACATCGCACAGCGTAAGTTAGCATTCGCCGAGCTATACCGTGACGTACGAGAGAGAATCCGAAAAGCGCATGTAAAGAGCGCACACCCGTACAACTTGCGACGCCGACCGGAAAAATTCACATTAGGACAACGTGTGTGGCGCAAAAATCCCGTGCTCTCCGACGCTACTAAATACTTTTCCGCTAAACTAGCACCGAAGTATATTGGACCATTTGAAATCGTCGATATAGTATCACCTTGGACGTATGAAATAGTGGATAATCACGGACGAACCTCGATATGGAATATAAAGGATTTGAAGGCACACCCGCCTGAATAATCGCCCTGCTGTTGGGGGCCATAATACCTCAGCCGAGTCCATCTGAGTCACCAGGATACCACCAACTTCTCCAACTGTGACACAACGAATTGACACCCAAAAATATGTGACGAATTTTTACGTTCACCCTGCTGTTGGGGCCAGAATACCACAGCCAAGACCGTCTGAGTCGCCAGGATACCACCATCTCTCCCACAGTGACGCAAAGCTATTGAACGATGTCGGCGAAGACTTCTTTTACTCCCGGATTTTACCCCTTTTTTTTTGTTTAGTTGTTTTGAACGTAGGTTCGCTTTTTGTGTTAGGTATCTTCTTCTGTTGAACGCAACACTAGCGCTTGGGTGGGGTTGTGACTGAACCAAGTAGGCCATTACCTTTAACCGCCTTTGCGACGTGGACCGTTTAATAGATTGAACTCCTTTTAGCTTCGTTTTAGTTTTCGGTTCAGCCGAAGGTCTATCCCCGTTCTTGTTTAGAGTTATTTTGTTTTGAGGGAATTTTTATTCCGTTCTTATCAGCTCTGCTGTATCAGTCTGGATGGGCCGTCCCTGACTTTTTTTTGAAACCTTCGAAATTTGTTTAACGTTTTTGGACCCTCGTTTTGTTTGGCCAACTCTACTTTTTTTTGTTGTTATTTTATCTCTGGCTTTGCTAGTTTCATTCTTTATCAGAAATTTACACGTAAATTTCTTCTGGTAGAAAAGGGGGGATTGTTACGTGTTGAAAACACCTTTTTTTTTATTTCTCCAACTGTACACTTCTTTTCTGAATTTATCCAAGTTCCTTGACCTTTCCTAGTTACCGTCGCTATTTACTTATTTTGTATAACGTCACGTTTAACCTTGAATTTGTTTTTTTGCAATGTACCGCTTTATTTGTGACCTTTTTCAAAATTCTTAAATTGTCAAATTTTAACATATATTTAGATGCTTTGATAACGTAAATTTCATTAAACTCCGTTCATAATTAGCTCCGAATTTATTCATTTTTGTTAATTGTTGCACCTTTTTTTGGTGCGTGCTGTACTTGAAACGTTAGAATTTCGCATAATCTCGCACATCTGCATGTTGTTTATCTTCGATACTCGAATCCTATTGGCCACTTAATGGCATACGCGGGAACTAGATTCCTCTACCCTTCGGAACTTCACTTAGACGCTAGCCCGCTAAGAGTGCCGACCTAAGAGTCTAATAGGCGACGCCTGTTGCAAACCCTTTTCGACCTAATTTACCCGTTTGGTAACCCTGTGGGGGGATCTCCGGTCGTAAAGAATCTACTCCTTGGAAGCCGTTTGAGTCCCTGTGTTTTGACTACGAAGCCTTCTTTTTGGAGCCCGCCGACGCGGATTTTGCAAGCCACGCCGCCCTACGTCGTCCCTGGACCCGGACCTCCTTTCGACATCTTTCTACGCTTCTATTTCTTCTATTTCTACCCGCCCCTGGTGGTGACTATCAACCCCTCGTGCATTGTTTGTGTTACATGTAAGTTAATTTTAAGAGTTATTTGCTTGTATATTTGTAGTAACGAACTACCATTGATATTTTAATAATTTAACGTAATTTTTTTGTGTTATTTATATTTCGGTCTTTGATATCATAATTCAATTTAACTTAATTCTTTTCTTTTTTTTTTTTAATCTAGTCTTTGCGGTCATTGTCAAAATTTAATGTAACTTGTGAAATCATTTTGTTGAATTGTTGCTTTATTTATCTTTTCACATTAAAACCAATGGTAGGTCGTAGTCATTTGCATGCTCGATCGAGTACGTAGATTTGATGTTATTGTTTCTTGATAATTTTTCCATTTTGTTGAATAATAACCCGGCACTCCCACCAGTTCATGTCAATATATAACAGCTAATAGATTATCTGTGCGTTTTATTTAATTACTTTAATTTAACCGACCCTGGCGCACTAGTTTGTTTTTCTTGTCATTTAAATAACATTTTCATTTAAATTTAACTATTTAACAACATATTAAAAGAATTCCGCAAGTACCAATTCCTTTTTCCCCGACTGGTAAATAGCCATTCTGGGCTGTGGTCAACTTACCGGCGACAGCGTCGGGCTAGTGAAGGCAACACTGTTAACCCAGTGGCGCTCACTCCGACATCTCTCCGGCGCCTCCCTGGCCGAACCGACTCCGATAGTCGCAGCGTGGGAAATAAATAAATAATAAACCGTTGTTTTATTTATCCTTCTTTCCTATCCTGTGGTACTTTGCGATCATTTATTTTATTTGATACCAATAATCTTTTATAAACAATATTTACTTTTCACTATTATTTAACCTAGTCTCATGCTCTGGAAAATTGCTACTATTTATTACGCCCTGAGATTTTACCTGTAGCAACGGGCTCTGGACCCATGAAGTGTCTCTTAGAGCCCTGCTTGACTAGTTCGTCGGCTATTACATTGCCCTTTATATCCTCATGTCCCGACACCCAAATCAGAGACACCGTGTAGTCTCGTGCATTGAGGGGTTGTTTGCAGTATCTAACTAGTTTTGACCTAGTTGCGGGGTTCGAGACTGCCTTGATGACAGCCTGGCTGTCAGTCATTATATTAATTTTCCTCCTCATGTAGCCCCCTTTTGCAATCATTTCTGCACAGGCTGCAAGGGCGAATATCTCTGCCTGGAACACCGTTGTATGTTTCCCCAGGCTTACGGATATCCTTTGATTAGGACTGGGCCCACAAACACCGGCTCTGTGGTGACGTGGTAATTTAATAACTTTCTTGTATCTTTCTATTTATTATGTTTTATTGTTTGCTATTTAGACGGCTTTGAAGATGACTAGTCAACCGAAACATGTCAGTCAATATAAGCACCTATAACATTGATTGAGTTTTTTTACCCGCTATTAAACATTACTCAATTTGTACACAACCATGCATAATCGAAACATGTCGTGAGAAGAAAATTATTTATAATAAAACAGATTGGAATTTCGAACATTGTGTTTCGCAATTTATTTACATTAAATACACCAATCTTTGTGACTTTATACGCATAATTTATTTATAAATTAGCGGACGCGCAAGATCGACACAAGTGTCGTACTGATAAGTAAAAACATCAGAATTTTTATCAATATTAAAGCGGATCGATTCTTTATAAGACTCAGTTCCTAACAGTTCTCCAAGTTGTGAAGATTTCGTTAGTTTAATAAAATATTTAAAGTGTTAAGTAAATTGTCAACGCTACTCATATATTTAATTAGAAACTGTAACAGTTTTTATCAACATGTTGGCAACATATTTGATTGGACTGCTGTTGGTCTCATGTCAACTGCATTTTCATCTTCTGATATACAATATAACTTTAGCGAAAACTTTGACTACGATGAGGAAGTAAATGCATATTATTTCTAATGACGTACGTATTTGTTATAAATGGATAATTATTTCTTCAACAGTGAAGGATACGTCGTCACTGCCCACATGTTGATTACTGCCCCTTGTCAAGAAGGATTCAAAGGGTTGCAGGAAGATGCTTGCCCGAATGCATTAAGATGCGTTCATTTCAAAATCACATCTATTCTTCTAGTAAACTGTTAAATGTAAAATTATACGAAATCTAAGCAAAAAGAACTAATTTTGATATTTAATTTGCTGACATGCTTTTACGCACACTGCATTTGGAGCAATTTGGATAACTATACATATTTAATCTAAATTTCTGACCTATACTTATCGTTTTTGATTTTCTTTAAAGCATTTTTTTTTATTTATTGTTTAACCTTATAATCTCCCTCAGATCAATATTTTCTTAGACTATAGCACTAATCACATACACACAGAGAAGTAATTTCTAGAATCAAGTGAAAATTTCTCAACTGAAGTACCTCTCGTTCTTATATATAAGCAAATGAATAATTTCTTGGACGAAGAAAATTATTTTCTCAATATCCCAAGAAATTAATTCCTTGTTTGAAGAAATTTAATGTCCTTAGACAAAGGAAAGCTGGTTACTTGAAACAAATAAAAAAAAAATTGGCTTCAAGAATATTATGTATTTAATTCGAACTTATGAGAACTTTGAATTGAGAAAAAATAAATTTGATATAAAGCAGGCCTCTCCTTAAAATAAATGCAAGGCGAGCTTAATATTAGTTTGTCGTTTTCTAGTGATAAACAGCTAATACCTTTAAATCAAACGTTATTTTATTAAACATGAAAACGGTACTTACTTGAACTTAAGGATTCTTTTCTTTAAATCAAGAAACAAAAATGGTGCTTTTATTTTTAAGGTTATCGCACATTAGCCCGTCACAGCACGGCACGGTGCGCCCCATCACAAAACCAATAGCATTGCGCTGAGCTATGTATGCTGGTATAATTGCATTGCTTTAATTCTATCCGTTTTTTTTTTTGACGGGACGCACCGTGCTGTTTTGTGACGGACTAATGTGCGATAACCTTTACTCTAGTACTGTTGGTTGCAAAAAACTGATTAAAGTTTCGTAAAAAATAACTGAACTGTTGGTTATTCTGAAAAAGCTAACAGCATGACGAAACGTTACCCAATTGTTTGCAAGCAGCAAGACCAAACCCCCAATATTATTATAATTTTAATTATGCTGGCAGAGGACCCTATGCAGGATTAATTGCTTGATAATAATTTTCGTTCGCTAAATATACATATTTGTATTTTACTTATAATATACGTAATTTCTTACATAGGATTTGTATTGTTACTATGTAACACCACATACTTTAAGGTAAAAACTCGAAATAAATTACAAATATACATAGTTAACATATTAATAAAATTAGTTTATTTAAATTCTATTTTGTGAATTGTTCATTTCACATTGTCATTTAATCATAGGTAAGGAAAAAAATACAAAACGAATAACTTTACAACTAAATAGTATTTATTTAGATACTACATTTACAGTATATTACAGTATTTTATTGCGGTTTCTATCTCCGCGCCAATGCTACACCACTCAAAATGGCCTTTATATTGAAGCCGAATATAAAATTGTTTTTCAGACATATCTATTTATAAAAATATCCGTAACTATATACGTATATTTTTTTTATTTACTAGTATATATACGCATTATATTATAAAAATACTTACCGTTATTTAAACCATTATAAACAGGTGACAAACAGATTTAGGTAACGCGCAGAGCAAATATTATCGAAATACTGCGAAATATCTAATATCGAAATGCAAACTCGATCATACTGGATAAAACCAAGTTTCAGCGTATACCAACCCCTCCACATTCCAACTTTTTTTCTATTCTAAATACAAGAAACTTATATTGCTTGCGTCAAGGAAATATCACTCAATATTAGAAAAATGGTAAGAGAGTGCATTATTCCTTATAAAAATTATATGTACTTGTTTTAAGAGAGATAACATTTGCCACAAATACATTTTGTTTTGATATTAGTAAAATTTCAAGAAAATAATTTATTATATTAAAGGACACCTATTAACTCGGATCTAGTAAATTCTCTAAAATAAAGAAAATACTATCTTACATTTAGTAAAGATGTGTAAGAACACAGATGTACTTGACAATAGAAAACGTTTTTCTGTGTGTAATAACAATTTCCGAAATTATGTAGTACCATGACATCATTAGTGTAAAAATGCTTACAATATGTGGAAACAATGCAAATTAGAGCTATTAAATGACATATATAGAAATTTAAAAAAAGGCTCAACAATTACCTATCAAAAAAAGCTGATGGTGGTTTTATTGTCTTGTTGATCTTCTACGTAGAAATAAAGTACATATATACAGTTGTTTCTGAAATGATTAGCCAAAATTTTAAGGGGGTAACATAGGCCACTAAACTAAATTCAACTGTAGTATTTTTTTGGCCCTAGCTATTAAAATGTAATATCATTTTTAAAACCCACACTAATATTTCTATACATTTAGTGCATCAAAGCAGACCGCTATTCTTTTTCTTTGCAATTTAACAGATAACCGAGGCCTGAAGTACCGATGTACTGAAACAATATTTAACCCTAAACCTACCAAGGTGTGCTTTTGAGGCACAATTTGATTTTGAAATTGCTGGAACTTTGCAAAGTTACTGCCCACAGACTGTGAGGATTTTTTGATTCTCAAATAAACTATTTAACACAGAATGACATAAAAATTTTTTAAAAATTTTTTCCTATTTTACTAAAAAAAATTAAACAATAATTTACCGACACGTCCTACCAAGGTGTGTCTTTGAGGCACATACTTTATATATACTATAAAATGCATTGCTACGTTATTTAAAACTAGGTATGTGGGTAAATTCCCCGTAATAAGATATGCTTTATATTTCGGACTTTCCCCTTGTATGTAAGAACTTCCAGTTGCATAATGAAGGGGAATTCCCTAAATGCGTTTTTTGCTAAAACAGTCAGCTTACAAACTGCATGCTATCAGTTATTTGTGACTTTTCCTAACGAACGCATTGGCCGTTTTAGGTGTTATGTGTTAATTTATTTCTTTTACCTAGCGGAGAGTTATAGTATAGACCAGTAAGCAAAATACAGTTTTTGATTGACCCCAGTAAAAATAGATTTGTTGTTTTATACTTATTGTTTTGAAATATTATGCAGAAAAGTATGGACCGATTGTTGACTGACCGACGCCGGCCACTAACTGAAAAGAGTTGCTCGATGCATTGTACGAAATGATGAGGATTTGGAGGAATGTAAATGATGGTGAAGATGAAGAAGCCAAATGACGAAACCTCTTCTAGTGAAGCGGATTATCAAGAAACTGGCGATGAAAGAAGCGATGAACAAGAAGGAGTGACGATATGATGCTAATGATGAACCTCTCCGGCATTCGCAACTTTTATTGAAAAGATGGTACGCGAGTGGAATGCCACGCCGATTGCCAAGGGAAAAACACGTGCACACCAACATAATTACAACAGCTTTTGAACAAAGTGAAAGCTTCCACCTGGAGTGCATGTTACTCCTTGTGACGCATTCAATTTGTTTTTGATGATACGGTTATTGGTATTGTGGTTACTTTCACTAATAAGGAGCGCTTTCGTATTCTTGGCATTTGTGGAAACCAGTTGACGACGTTGAAATCTGTGCTTTCTTGGCCTGTTGATTACTGCTGGAAGAAATAAGCAAGGAATGGTGGACTATAATGAGCTATGGAATCCTTTATATGAAATCCTGCTTTATCGAGCGTGTATGTCACGAAATAGATTTACTCAATTACTAAGATTTATTCGTTTTGACGATAAAGCGACCAGAACCCTCCGAGGCAAAAGGACAAGTTGGCACCAATTAGAGACCTGTGGACCTGTTAATACAAACTTGCTGAAATTATCTTCCTGGCAGTAATCTAACCATCGATGAACAACTGGTGCCTTTTAGAGGTCGCTTGTATCTTTCCGACAGTACCTGCCAAGCAAGCCAGATAAGTACGCATGAAAATTTTGTGGATATGCTGATAGTGGAACTAGCTATCCGTTACGTGGTATACCGTACTTAGGAAAAGAAGGTCTCAACAGAGCAGAAAACTTAGCGAAAAGGTGGTTGAAGACCTTTGTTAACGCTTTCTGAGACTAAAAGGAATATTACGTTCGACAACTTCTTCACCAAGCTACGAGCTTGCATCCGGTGGCTTACCAAAGGCCTAACTTGTGTAGGAACTCTCAGAAAAAAATAAGCATGCATATCACCAAATTTTTACCTCACAGGCACGGAATATTGAAAGCACTTGTTTGGTTTCAGAAGACAATGACTTTGGTATCTTATGTACCTAGAAAAATCGCTGGTCATATTATTATCTACAATGCACAACGACTCCACCATTGTTGAGAAAATAAAATAAAATCTGAAATCAATAAGTACTACAATTCCACGAAAGGAGGGTGGATTACACTTGATCAGATGGTACTACATATTCAGTGAAACGCAAAACAATAGGTGGCTGTGTCTATTTTTTCAATATAATTGATGTGTGTGGAGTAGTTCATTTGTCATTTGGAGAAATATCCATCCTGACTGGCATATTCCAAAAAAACGAAGACTTCGCCAAAATTTTCTTACGAGAAATACAACAGGAATTAGTACTGGGGCAAATTAGACGTCTAGTTTGAGTCTTCATAAAAGCATATTCATTGATACAAACACGTTGAATCAATACCCACCACGGGGAGTTTTCGGCTCAGAAGTAAGACAACGAAAACGTGCTATATTTGCCCATCAAAGAAGCAGAATCAACACAGTTATGTGATAAGTGTAAGCAAAGGTTTGTGGGAACATCAGAGAAAATACTCACGTGCACAAATTGCAACTACATAAATAACTTTCAAATATTTTACTATCTTGTACTATTTTAAATTATATCTTCTGACACACAATATCTTTCTATATGTTTTTAATCTTTGTGTATACCTACTACATGAAATAAATAATGCATATTTTGCTATTATTACATCAACAATGTGTACAAATTAGATGTGCGCCTGTGAGGCACACCTTGGTGGACACGTTACGATAAAACGTTTGTAGGACTAGGGTTAATACACCAATCTTTGTGACATTTATACAACAATTTTTCTATTAAATTAGCGGACGCGGCAGATCGACACATTGTTTGTACTGATAAGTAAACACATCAGAACTTTTATCAATATTAAAGCGGATCAATTCTTCATAAGAATCAGTTCCTAACAGTTCTCCAAGTGTGAAGATTTCGTTAGTTTAATAAAATATTTAAAGTGTTAAGTAAATTGTAAACGTATCTGACGGTATTTTAATAGGAAACTATAACAGTTTTGATTCAAATGTGACGAATATTTTAATTGACTACTGTTAATCTCATGTCAACTGCATTTTTACTTCTGATATACCTTATAACTTTCGCGAAAGCTCCAGCTATAAGGAAGGGTAAGTCGCATATATTTTCTAATAACGTATGTATTTGTCTATAGTGTAATAACAATTTTGCCATAGTGAGGACAAATCCACCTCGCCACATGTTGATTGTTACACCTTGCCAAGAAGGATTCAAATGGGTGTGCAGGAATTATGCTTGTCCGAATGGCCTTTGAAGATTGCTTGTCATTTTAAAAATCACATCTATTCTTCTAGTAATTAAATAAATGGCTAATATGATAAATGTAAAATTATTCCGAAATTATAAGCAGAAAGAACCAATTGTGATATTTAATTTGCTGACATGCTTTTGTGCACACTGCTTTTGGAGCCAATTTGGATAACTATTAACTACTATTTAATCTATTTTCTGACTCTACTTATCGTTTTTGCTTGCCTTTAAAGCATTTCTTTTTTCATTTATTGTTTAACCTATAATCTCCTCAGATCAATATTTTTCTTAGACTTTAGCACTAATCACGTATTAACAATTTCCGAAATTATGAGTATCATAACATCATTAGTGTGAAAAATTACTTAAATATGTGGAAACAATGCAAAATATTAGAGTATTAAATGACATATACAGAAATTAAAAAAGTCTCCAATAATTACCTATCAAAAAAAGCTGATGGTGGTTTTATTGGCTTTTTGATCTTCTGCGTAGTAATAAAGTACATATATACAGGTTGTTTCTGAAATGATAGCCCAAAATTTTAAGGGTAACATAGTCCACTAAACTAAATTCACTGTAGTATTTTTTTTATCTTTGTTTCCTTAATTGTTGGAACTTTCTGGCTTTGAAGATAATTGCTCTCACTTTATTTTATATACTTTGAAAAAAATGTCAAGTTATATTGGTACAAATAAACATTACTAAACTGGCAAAAATGATATTAACCATTTGTAAGTAGATTTTTGCTTGATAAATGGCAAATCGGGTATTGCTTTTCGTATTCACACATTTTTGAATGAATCTCTTAGCTTTGTGAAAGAATTCACCATAAAGCTAAGTAACAGGAGCGAGTGGGATCATAACACCATCTTGAACTTGAATAGAAATGCCATCAAATGGTATACTGATGGCTCCAAAACGGCAAAGGAATGGAATAGGAATATATGTCCTAGAACTACATATTTCGAAAGCTTGGAAAAATACCCAAGTATATTTCAGGCGGAAATACACGCTATTGGAAGATGTTGTTCAGTTCATTATGGATAGGAACTATCGGAAGCAGGAGATTTCATCGTTGTTTTGATAGTCAAGCAGCCATCAAGGCGCTGAACTTCATATGAAATCAGCTCCAAGATGGTCTGGGAATGCCTAGGAAACTAATGAGCTAGGCAAAAGAAATAAAAGTAACCCTCCTTGTGCTTCCGGGTCACACAGGAGTGAAGGAAAACGAAATAACGGATAACCTCGCAAAAAAAGGGGCTGGAATGCCTTTTGTAGGGCCTGAACCCTTTTGCGGGTTAAGTAGCAGTTACAATACTGAAGAAACTAAAAATGGAAATGCGAGCAGAGAAAATCCGTTACTGGGAAAATCTCCAGGGAATGAGGCAAAGTAAAATTCTTCTGGGAACTTATAACCAGAAGAGGTTTACAGAATGGCATCAACCTGAGTAAAAACAATGTTCGCATATTAACAGGAATACTTTCAGCCATTGTAGACATGAAAGGACACCTGAGGTAAGCTTGGATGGAAAAAGATCCTGAATGCAGATTTGTTGGGAGCAGGATAAACATCCATCCACCTCCTCTCAAACTGCGTAGCACTGTGCAACTCGAGGGCATTGCACCTGGGAACATGTGAAATCGAAGATGGAGACTTACCTAGACTGGGGCCCTCTGACATCCTACACTTTCTGAAAGAAATAGGATTGGAAGGCCAGCTGTAAAGCAGCAAGAATAAGGGATACCAATAGATCTTTTAGGTCGCAGTGTAACACCACCCTTCTATTTACATACATACATACATACATTGGTACAAACAAAATTATAAATTGCAAAAATGATATTAAATAGATTTTTGTTGATAAATGACAAAATCGGTATTGCTTTTCGTTTTAACATATTTTTTTAATGAATCTTTTTGTTTTATATAAATATCGGGTAGAAATATAATGCATATATTCGATTTTTTGGTTAAGATATGAAAAATGTTATTAAATTCTTTTAATTAAACAGATACCTAAAAAATATTGTTGTATTTAGTTATAAAATTGTTATACAGGATGTCCTAGATAAGGGCTCAAGTTAAAGATGATTCTAAATGTATGAAACGTGGTATTGTATTTTTTATAAGACCATGTGATAAAGAATAAAAAATTGCCTTAAACAGATATTTTTCGTTATTCGTTAACTTTTCACCTCACTAGACAAGAAATAAAAATTTCACAATTTTCATTGTTTCCTTAATATCACAAAAACTATTCGCGATATTTTGAATTTCTCAAGACAATTTTGTTGCTCATCTAATTGCGGAACTTTTCTCTAATTTAACCACTTTTCTACGTTTTACCGTTCACGAAATCCCTATGCATGGGGCCCTTATCCTGGACAATCTATATTATTAACTACATTTTTTTGTATTTATAAATTTAAATCATTTCGAGTACACTTAGTGTTTTTAAATTTATCCAGTGTGTCAACTAATGCGGTTTCCAATAGGAAAAACTTTTTTTAATATCAATTTTAAGGAAAAAGTCATTCTGAATAATGTTTTTGCTTGAAACTAACAAAAGCGTTATTAAAATTCAAAATACATTTGCCGTTTTCCAAAATAACGGTAATATTTACATTTTCTTCGAAAAAGAAGTCCAAGTTCCAGAGTTTGGTTAACAATTTTGAAAAATTCATTTATTTTTGTCAGATAAGTGTTTTGCATAAGAATTTTTTTTTAATTTTTAGTGGTTGTTTGATTATCTTTTCTATTTTTTGTTGATTCAAGCCAGGTTACTTTTTTTTTAATATCGATTTTCCTCTTTTCCTTCAATGAAATAGTAAAATTCTGCAAACAGTCAAATTTAATTTTATTTCCCTTTAATATCTTATTATTTGTCTTTAGCTCTTCAATTAACTTTTTGTATGATGAATTCTTTTAATGTCATCACAAAATCTTCAAACAACTCATTAACAAAATGACTTCTTTTTATCATTGATAGAAAATGTTAAATCTTATGAATATACGTGATTTTATCGCAATACAAACCATGTAAATCCCAACGAATTATTGAGTTAGTACGTTCTAAAATTCAGGTGAATGTAAAGTAAAAGATAAATAAAGCTGACGATAAAAGCAGGTATACCTCTAGGCTTTATCCGCTAACAGCTATTTCGTTACCTCGAATAAAGTAAAGCGCACATACAAAGCTTTAATAGAACAACCTCGCGCATTACTTTTTAAACATTATATCGCAATCGTGCAGGAAATAATTCCGGTATAAAATTCATTTATTAACATTCATAAAAAAAATTCTTAAATCGACTACAACATATAAGTTAACAAACAAAAAAGTATTATAAGTAATTTACATATGTTTCTCTTAGGTAGAACCAAAAACTTTGGCCAATTAAAGCAAATAGTAAACTTGTAGGATTTTTTGTTCTAGAGAATGTTAAAGTAAGAGATTGTTTGTGAGAATTTGTTTCAAGTACCTATTTGTCTGACGAAGCTGTTATGCTGTTTAATAAGACTGTGTAAATCTATACAGCAAAGGTTGTTTTTTCATTAGTTAAGATGGATTTACATCAAGCAAAGGCGAAATCAATTCAAATATTGAAAGTAAATCTTTAAATCATATGTGGGCAACAACGCGCCCGTGGTTGGGTCGGATCCGGCCGCTGTAAGATTTTGATTCCGGCCCGCGAGACATTTTGAAAAACCCAATTAAAAAAAAGAATATTACACTACTTACTCTACTCACTCCAAATGAGGAAGATCGAGTGATATGGGGTTTGTCGCTTGCGTCCTGCGGAATCAAGCTGAGCGAGCAAGCCGAGTGGCGGCGATCATCAAAGAGTGAGGCGGCAACATCAAAGCCTTTGATGTTTGCCGCCTTCACTGGCGGCGCAACAAATGATTATAGCTTCTCAAATGTTCTTACACAGACCGATTCTAGATCATTCCTTCATTTTGCCCTATATAAGCGGGTGGATCGGACCGAACTTTAGTATTCAGTTTCTATTTGAGCTACCGATGTGATAACTTCGACAAGCGATATCCGAGCGAAACTGCTAGTGTCGTCAATTTTGCTTTGTGACTTTGTGTGCATCTTGTGAGTGCTTACTAATTCTATTTTGTTATTAAGTTTATCGAACGAAAAGTAAACGAAAATGATGTCTGCTGGAAAGAAACGAAAAATAGATGCAGAGGGTCGCCAGTTTCAAGAAAAAATGGACTGAAAGAATTCTTTTTTATCTTGCACCATGTAAGCCTATTTGTTTGCTGTGTAATGAATCCATTTCAGTGATGAAAGAATTCAATATAAAGAGGCATTACTCAACTAAGCATCCTATGCTGCACTCACTGGACAAGACAAAATCCAGGACGCTTACCGCAAATTTGGAAAACAGCAGCATAATTTTCATAAACCAAAGCACACAACTTCCATAATGTTGTGAAAGCTAGTTTTATAGTTAGTTCAAATATTGGCAAGTCATTAAACCATTTGCCGAAGGAGAATTATCAAGGGAGTGTTATGTTTGAAGTTTTGCAGTGTTTTGTGTCCTGAAAAGAAAAATATAATTTGAAAAAGTAGTTTGTCAAGACGACTGTTGCCCGACGTATAGAAATGATGGCTAGTGATTGATATAAAACAACTTTGACTGGACTGTATGGCTGGTTTGAATCATTTTCCATAGCATTAGACGAGAGCACCGATTTGTCTGACACAGCTCAACTGGCTATATTTATTCGAGGTGTTGATAAACAGTTCACTGTTACTGAGGAATTGCTTCCTTTACAGCCTCTAAAAGGAACCACTACAGGACGAGGATATTTTGAATGAAGTTGAAAAGGTATTCCAGTTTGGTTTGCCATGGTCAAAATTAGTTGGTATATGCACAAATTGTCACCTTCATGGTCGGCTTACGTAAGGTTCATCGGAATTTTGTATGAAAATGCAACAGAATTGAATGTGCAAAAAGATGTTATTGATAGTCTTCATTGCATTATCACCACAGGAACTTGTGTTCTAAGTCCATTCGACTCCAGAATGTTATGAATGTGGTAGTAAAAAACCATCAATTATTATTCGATCCCGAGGGCTAACATCGTCAGTTCAAGGCGTTTTTGGATAAAATATCAGCCGAACATGAGAACGTAACATATTATTGTTGAAGTCAGATGGTTAAGCAAAGGAAAATGCTTGAAACGGGTTTACGAGCTTAGAAATGAGATAGCAGATTTATGTAAATAAAAGATTAAACCAATATATGGATGAGCGTGACCAAAATAGATTGTACTTAGCATTTTTGGGTCGACCTTACAGGGCCATTTGAATGATTTAATTTGAAACTTCAAAAAACAGGACAGTTAGTAAATGATTTGTATCAGCCATTTGGAAGCGTTTCAAAACAAATCCGTTTGTGGGAGGCACAGTTGCTGTTCTAGTAACAGTTACCATTTCACCACGCTCTCTGCGTATGAAAATACTGCTTATGCTCAATATGCTGAAGAACTCAAGTTACTGTCGGAGCATTTTTCGAACAGATTTAGCGATTTTAAAAACATGGAAGATAGTTTCAATTTATTAGCTACTCCAACAGAAACTAATGTACAAAATGCTCCATTTACACTTGCAAATGGAGTTGATCGAGCTTCAAGGAAAACTCACTCCAAAAATCTAATTTGAAGACGTTGGGTTGTGCGATTTCTACAAAAAATACCTCGAAGAAGACCGTTTTCCGGAGCTTAGAAAATTCGCAAGAAGATTGATTTGTGCGTTTGACAGTACTTATAAATGCGAACAGTTCTTTTCAATGATAAAAGTGAATAAATCAAAACATCGTACAAGGCTGACTGGCGATAATTTGGAAAATTCTTTACGTCTTTGTATCAGTGGAATTCATCCAAACATCGATGGATTAGTTTCCCAAATTCAAGCTCAAGGGTCTCATTGATTTCGTTGTCGCTATTTAACTTTCGTAGTTTGTAATAATTCCAAAATTCACGATTTAATTATAATATTGTACCTATTTTTTTCATTTCATTTTCTTATTTTAATAAATTGCATTATAATAACATTGTCGTATTATTTCATGTCTGATATCTATCGCTAAAAGTTATGAACACTACTTTTAAACGCGGCCCGCGAACGTATTTGCACACTAAAGTGTGGCCCACAATATGTCAAAAGTTGCCCATACTTGCTTTAAATAAACTAAATATCTACATAACTCAATAACTATTCGGCTTAATTGATTGTAATTTGCTTTTTTTGAAACTACTTTGTTTTTTCCTTTATAGTCCGTGACCGCGTTTTTCGCAACACCCTGTATATTGCTGCATATCGGCATACAGCGACCAAAATAAATCTCCACTCGAATCACACTTGGCGACCGTATTTTCGCGTTTTTATTCACCGATTTCGTCGCATTTACAAACTGTATCCAACACGAAAATATGTCCCGCCGATATGCAACCCCCGCGGGGTGGCAAAAATCCGTTCGTCGGCAGCGGCCATACATTATTCGCAAATAATACGCGAAAACGCTTAATATTCATGGCACGATGGTGTCGAGACGGCTCGCAAGACGCCCAAATTGAAACGCTCCGGCTAATGGTGCATACTCCGGGGACATTACATCGCCATTAAGGGTCGGGTTGCCTCGATTCGGAGAGGGGATACGGGAGCAGGGCGAAAAAGCGAGCGGATATTTATTTTTAACATCGCTAGAGGCGCTGCAATCGAATTTATAGCGATCGGCTTTTGTACGTGGGGCGAAGCGGGTAGTCGCGGCTGATAGGGTTACGTTCGACCGAGCCGAACATGGGGAGTTCTGTGAATAGACTATCGGAGATAAATAAAGTTTATTGCGTATATATGAACTATAAATATATAGATATGCGCAAGGTACCTGCGACCTCACCCTGCTAACTGTGTGTGCTACCAATACAAACCCAACAGAGTAATAAATAGGACAATTTTGCCTGATAGCGAATAATGTTGCAACAATCTAGGACAATAGAACGTTCTGCTGGTTATTGTGTTTGATTGTTTGATTTTCCGATGATAAAAGTGACGTTGTTAGGTTGTTTATGTCTGTTATCGCATCGTAAAATCAAATTGCATCGTCAAATTTAAATGAGGCAACACAGTATTACATCAATGCAAATGTGTGACAGAAGTAATGCAAATATACCACATAGGTTAGCGAAAATGATTCGATTTTCAGTCAGTCCTTCTTATCTGGTATTTTAACCTGATATTTTCTATCTAGGTTACATTTTTGAACCATGGCATTGTAAGAATTCGAAATTCCATCCTGTATAATACAAAGTATTTAAATTCATTTTATTACTACATTGATGATAGGTACTGTGGCATTTGCTGAAGCAGCGTCTACTTCACAGGAAATAATAGTATATTTTTGTTTAAAGTCTCGCGTAGTTGAGATAATACGGTATTATTTTAAATTTTATCTGCTTCTTTGTTTATTGTATGTTACAAATGCTGATCAACGAATCCCACGTTACTCTCCAGAAGGGCGTTTGAAGTTCAGAATAATAACGCCAACTATCATTCTTGCGCCCTCTTGTAAAGAGAAGCGGAACTAGTAATCGCAAAATGACGTCACAACTAAAGTTTAGAAAAATTCTTTGCATTACTGTTTTGAATTAATTAATTCGCGGACTCCGATTCGTCTACCGAAAAGCACGCGTTACCCTTGGTTTCGGCGTTTCTATAATTTACATTAAAATTAAACTTCTCTTGTTAAATTTTGCAATTAAAGTAAGCTTGAAAATTCGAGAACAGGACGCAAAAGCTTTCCTCGAGAGGTGTTCTGATTTGTGCTAAAACCGTTCGAAAAATCCCCTTTTCTTTAAAATTTTTGTGAGTGTGGTGTAAAGTTTTTGTGCCTTAAATATTTTGGATTACGGGAAGAATTAATTACCCACATCGGTTGGTAAGATGTTCAAAATTTCTGCTTAAAACTAACCAATGCAAATACATAGAAACCGTAACTCGTTTGCTCTCTCTCTCTCTTTCCCTTAATAAATAATTTTGTAAGTAAAAATTACTAGTGCTTATGTTAAACAACATTATAAAATTTTAAAATAATCATCCAATTAATTGTGTTTCGTTTTTTTTTTTACTTGTTATTTTATTTAATTTTGTAGCTTGTTAGTTTAATTCTATTGTCTCAATTTATTCAATATATAACTGTAAAAATAGGCGCTCTATTATTTCGCCATAAAAAAATAGAAGTTCAATTTGTACTCCTAGTAAAGTTTTTGGAGAGGAAGTCATTTCGGAAAGAGTAAGCCGACGAGGAGGGTAAGTCGACAATATTTAGACTGAGGAAAACACCGTTGGAAAACATCTTTGGCTAAAACTTCTAAAACCAATCGCTACCGAACAAAAAGATTGCTTTCCAGCAGTGGCTCGTCGGTCAAAGGAACAGGTGGGGTTATCTGTGAAACGGGGTTTGGTTTTGCTTGAATATTTCGGCTGACCATCCCCAAAAGTTTCCAGATAAGAAAACCCGTTCCGTTACAGCATCACATGGTATTCCTAAAAGGGGTGCCTCCTTGAGTTCATCTAACAGATTTACTTATCGATACTGGACTATGCCAAAGTCCGTGTACTGTAGACCTTACAGCTCCTTGTATATAATTATGTATTGGTAGCAGGTTTGGAATTACTTCCATTGCGGTGGTAGGGGCCGATCTCATCGCCCCCGTGGCGTACAGACACGCCAGCCTCTGCACACCACCCAGCATTTTGGCTGTCCCCGCCTGCTGCACATTTGGCTACCATACTATAGCTCCGTACGATTATTCAGTGGGATCTATTTACCCTCTGTGTATTAAGCCAGAGAGTCATCTTGGGGCTAAGTCCTCAATTCCTTTCACACGGCCTCCTGCACCTACCGAGCGAAGAACGAGGGAAGTCGGCAGCTAACGTTGTAATAGAGCGGACGTGCCGTTTGTCCGGAGTGCGGCGGTTGGGAGGGCCTACATTAAGCGCCGGTCACAAGACAGTTATATATTGGTAAAAGTAAATAGCGTAGCGGGCTAATTTATGCCCGTTATTGCTGAATACCTTGGCCATTTATTGCTGCCGGAGAAGAATACCAGGTATTGGTAATTATTGTGTAATACCCTGGCCATTTGTCTAGTGCCGTGAGTGAGGAATCCATCAGTTATTAGATTTGCGTATTAAGCTAAAGTGCTGTGCTGCCGTATGATGGAAGTTTCCCGATCCAGAGAGCCAAATACAGCCTTCAGAGAGTACGACGATCGAGCTAGTTCGAGCCGATTGACGAACGAAATCGCTGCCTATGTCGAAACCAAACGACCACGCCTAGAGCCGAAGGACCACCAAATTATTTATAAAATCAGAAATTATAATCTTGTTTATTGTTTACTTTAAAGTTAATATTCAATTCTGCCGGAGAAGAATACCAGATATTGGCAATTACTGTGTAATACCCTGGCCATTTGTCTAGTGCCGTGAAATAAAACCTCATGAGTGAGGAATCTAGCAATCAGTTATTAGATTTGCGTATTAAGCTGAAGTGTTGTGCTGCCGTATTATGCTGGAAGTTTCCCGATCCAGAGAGCCAAATACAGCCTCCAGAGAGTACGACGACCGAGCTAGCTCGAGCCGATCGACGAACGAAATCGCTACCTATGTCGAAACCAAACGACCACGCCTAGAGCCGAAGGACCGCCAAATCTATTATTTATAAAATCAGAAATTATAATCTTGTTTATTGTTTACTTTAAAGTTAATATTCAATTCTGCCGGAGAAGAATACCAGATATTGGCAATTATTTTGTAATACCCTGGCGCATTGCTAGTTGCGCGGACATTAAACTTCATGAGTGAGGAATCAGCAATCAGTTATTAGATTTGCGTATTAAGCTAAAGTGCTGTGCTTCCGTATGCTGAAAGTTTCCCGATCCAGAGAGCCAATACGCCCAGAGAGTACGATGACCGCGCTAGTTCGAGCCGATCGACGAACGAAATAGCTGCCTACGTCGAAACCAAATGACCACGCCTAGAGCCGGAGGACCGCCAAATTTATTATTTATTAAAATCAGAATTATATCTTGTTTATTGTTACTTAAAATTAATATTCAATCATTAGTATATTAAAAGAGGGGCCCCATCCATTCGATCAGTTTCAAATCTGCCTATTTACTTATGTAACCTTTCACTGTATTCATTTATGCTTTCGTTCGTTTTATAATAAAAAAT